>PVHP010024833.1:0-25644 GCA_004024765.1 Zapus hudsonius
AGGAAGACTGGGATGAGTACTAAGATATACAGGATACCTTGCCACAAGGACTAATACAGACAGCCCACAGAGGAGGATATACAACTGATCAGGGATGGGGAGGGGGGGAATTGGGGAATTCGGGATAACAACGCATGGTTTGCCCACTAAATAATGTAACACATTATGGACAATAAATATATATTAAAAAAATATTTTTGTGTATATTCTCAGATTTATTGCCATTAGTTGTAACTCATTATGGACAATAAAAAAATTATTATAAAAAATAAAAGAAAGAAAAAATAAGCTGGGCGTGGTGGAGCACGCCTTTAATCCCAGCACTCAGGAGGCAGAGGTAGGAGGATCGCCATGAGTTCAAGGCCACCATGAGACAACATAGTGAATTCCAGGTCAGCCTGGGCTAGAGTGAGACCCTACCTCAAAAAAAAAAAAAAAAAAAAAAAAAAAAAAAAAAAAAAAAAAAAAAAAAAAAAAAAAAAAAAAAAAAAAAAAAAAAAAAAAAAAAAAAAAAAAAAAAGAAATAGAAATAGAAAAAATAATGCTAAATTACTTCTGGAAAATTAATGAAAAAAAGAAGAAAATGCAAATTTCACACAGGAGTCTTTTTTTGAAGAAAGGACATTGGACTTTGTCAAATTTGAAAGGTTCTAGTTATGATTCACAGAACTAATAATAGCCTATAAATCAGATTGGTTGTAAAGGAAACATCAAATTGCTTGACACTTAGGAATTTGAACTCAAAATCATTCTCTGAACTTAAAGTCAGAGAGGACAAGACTATCATGGCACACTTGTTAAGATTTATCTATGTCCATATTGAGTAGAATGAGGAGCACACTGTATACACACACACACACACACACACACACACACACACACACACACACACACACAAACACACACACAAAACACACACACATGATGTATTCATCTACTCTGGAGTTCCCAAAATGCACTTGTCTCCTCGGTGTCCCTTTCTGTTTTCTCAAGCAAAAGCAGGCAATAATGCCACAATAACAATTATCAGAGGGAGAAGGACAGTTTCTGTTGAGCTTCCTGGTAGGACATAAACACATGGCTACAGTACATCATTTATTAACCTTGATCACTTTTAAAGAAGGTTTAACAAAATCACATGAGGAACACCTGTGATCTAAGGACTCTAGTGAGCTTGCTCAGGAGAGAGATTGTGGCTATATGGATAAAACTTTTCAAATGGAGTAGCCCTGATTTGGTATGTATAATATTTTGTATGCATACTTGTTTTTGTTTTTATTTGTAAGTTTTTCAGCACAAAATTCGCTTGTACAAAGCCCAGCCTGGCTTCAAACTAGTGATCCTCCTGCCAGATCCTCCTGACTGCTCAGATAACAGGAGTATGCCACCATGAGAGCTTTTGCATAGAATTTATTGGACGACCAACACACAGAAAAACCACACTTGTGAACCCATAGAATATTTATGTGGTTTTGAATTTGCATGCAGATTCATAAAGCAGCTTCCTTTACTAAGATCCTCTAGTTCCTGTTTAGAGTTTCTACTAGTTTTACTTCCTGTTTTCAGCAAACTCAAAATACTCATCAGAAAAGGAAAGTACTTCTAGTTATTGAAGGACCCTTATTAAATTCTACCTCAAATTTAGCATCTCTTGAATAAATAAGTCAAAAGCTTTAGGAAATACTCATAGGTTTAATTGGTCAAATTAGTCAAATTATTCCAAAATGCTAATCATTTGCAAAACTATCAAACCTTTTGAAATTATCACCTGCCTGAATTTGAGTAAAAATTCTAAAAATTAGAAATGTAATTAATGTGGGAGTCTTTTTCCATTCCAAGATTTAAAAGAAAATTGCACACTTTGACACACATACACACACACACAGGAATAATATCTGTTTTCATCCTAAACCATGATAATTGTTTCTACTTTGTATCCTTGAGTTCTTACACTTTCATATTTAAATTCTTTCATCAGATATGCTCTCTACTGCTAACCCATTGTTATAAGCAATTTTTAATATTTATATGCCTATTACTCTACAGTAGCAGTTTCCAATATACTGTTTATGAAAGTCTGGGATTCAGATATCCTAAGCTGCGCAATGATACTTAGAGGAAGAGAATACCTCAGAGTAATAATATCTATATTTAATAAGTACATAGTCGTTATACTGAATGGGGGAAAGCAAAAAGCTTTTTCTTCATGATCATAAAGAGACAAGTATATTAAGTCACCTCAATCTTGTTCAATGTAGCCAAGGTAAAATGACAAGAAAAAGAAACAATAGGAGTGAAAACAGGGAGAGAAGGAGGAAATAATCTACATTCAGACTTAATACCAGTAACACTTGTAACAACTAATAATGAATCTGCTGAGAATGATCTCAAGAAAATTACACACTTTAGGGAGGTGGGCATTGGGGAATTGGGGATAACAACTCATTATTTGCCCACTAAATAATGTAACTCATTGTGGACAATAAATATATATTTAAAAAAAAAAACAAAAAAAGAATAAATTGCTTTGTGATAAGTGCATCCATGTAGGTAGAAGACTTTTACTATGAAAACTATAAGACAACCAAAAAAAAAATAGAGGACCTTTTTGTCTGGCTGATTCTGTAGCCTCCAGAGTTCTCTGCTTCTTCATGCTGATAGTGGCTATTTTTCCCAAGCACCTAGCATAACACTCCAGCTCTATGAGGGCTGGACATCCTAAGCTCTTTTGTTCTAAGTTCTGGCTTGATGTCTCAATGCCCTGTGTCCATGGCCTGTGGTGTCCTCTGGCCTCCACAAGCATGCACACACATATGCACACATGTGCACTCACCCCCAAAAAGGAGAAATGATAATACAGTTTAAAAATGTTCCTATCATTAAATATCAGGACAATGCAACATACAAGTGCATTGAAATCCAATCTTACCCCAGTCAGACAGGCTGTCATTAAGGAAGCAAAAAACTATCAATGCTTGTGAGGATGCTGGAAGAATTAGGAACCCTCACACCTGTTAATGAGGGTCTAAATTAGTCTAAATGGTATGTAAATCAATATGGAGATCAGTCAAAAAAAACTAAAATTGGACCTTCTGTGCAATATAACTTTAAACTTTCTGGTTATACACATAAAGGAATCAGAATTAGAACACAATGCAGATTCCAGAACACACATGCTGATTATAGTCTGGGTCACAATAGCAAACTGTGTGCCTGACCTGGAAGTGATTCAAGGGTTGAATAGATACTGATCTTATGGGCACATTCACCATGGTGGAGCGCCATACAAACATAACATAGATGGAATTCTTGTGTTTATGGAAAAAAAATGGATGGTACTGGAGATCATTATTTTAAGTGAAATAATCCAGTCTCAGAAAAACATGAATCACATTTCTTTTTATTTCTCTCATTTGGGGAACCTAGGGGAAAAATAGGCATGGAAGTCCAAGGCAAAATATTGGATAAGAAGCAGGTAATGAGAAGCAGCTGAGGACAAGGGCAGTAGTGTTGAATATGCTTAATGTTTATCAGGCGCAGGCATGAATATGCCCTGATGAAATCATTTTGCATAGGTAATGTGTATAACAAAATATCTGGAACAGAATAAAAATAACAAGATAATTGTCACCCCAAAATCTATTGCTTTAGTCATATCGTTAGCCCCCAAGTAATCTTCAATTAGGAAAAAAAAAAAACTTTAAAGTGAATTTTTTTCTTAAGAAAAATAATTATACTGAATATTATCTATGATCTTTTTTAGTATCTTCTGTGTTAAACTTTTTTGTTTATATGTGTGTATACATCTGAATGTATGCATGTGGGTACATATTTGTGCAAGTGTCTGCATGCAAGTGGGTGTGCATGTGGTTAGAGGTCAATCTTGAGGGCCCCTTTCTGTTGTTCTCCACGTGATTTATTGAGACATAGTCACTTGCTGAACCCAGAGCTCAGCAACTCTGGTGCGTTGAATGTGAATGTATGTCGCCCATGGCCTGAGGTATTTTTAAGTATGTAGTTTAAATCTCCAACAGTCACCTGGAGGAGGTGTCACTGGGAACAGATCTAGTCCAGCCCTAAGGTGTGTAAAGAGCAAGTTAGAGCCTAGGGTGGTGGCACAATCCTTTAATCCTGGCACTTGGAAGGCAGAGGATCACCATGAGTTCAAGGCTACCCTGAGAATACACAGTGAATTCCAGGTCAATCTGGGCTGCAGCAGGGAGAGCGCTGGCTGACAGTGGAGTCTCTCTGTGGTGGGTCTATGGGAGTGTGTGGAAGTGAGCCAGATCCTTCCATCATGATCCTAGAAACCCGAAACAAACTTTTTGCTCCCATAAACAGCTTCCAGTCCAACATCTGTCTCAGACACAAACAGCAGCTAATACCAACTCAGCTAATTTAGCAAGCTCTTCGAAATGTTGGTTGAGTTTTTTAAATTGCTTAAATCTGAGTAAACATTTGGGAGATCTATGTAACTCAGTGAACCAATATTTTCCAAATGAATTATGATGGTAAAAATATTGCTCATGTTACTGCTTTTTCCAAAGTTTAAAATGGATCAATGCATTTTATGTAACCTAGACAGAAAATCTTATTATGATTATACACTGCAAATAATTATTAAGATCATCCAGCAAGCTGAATTTTCAAAAAGAAAACAATGTTTCTTTTTTGAAAATAATTGTCTGAACTTATTGAAATACATCTTACATTTTCAACTACACCGTTTTTTATGAGACAAGAGTTTCTCAGTTTATTTCAACCAAAATAACCTATTGGAAAAGAATTTACCAATGAGCATGTATGAGAACATTTTTATCTTCCACTGAGTCAGATTACTAAAGCGATTTTGAAAATCTAAAATGTCATTATCTCACTGTTTGGTTTTAAGAAGATAGTTACTTTTATTATATGTCTCATGAATTTTAGATTGTTTTAATAAATTAATAAGCATTTAATTTTCAAAAAGCTTTAAGTTAATTTCTAATTTCTAGTCTTCTAAAGAGTGACCAAGATTCAAATCAAGTGTCCAAAACAATTTTTGAGTCTCCAGTAGTATGCTAGTTTGTTCTATACTACATTCCACTGTGGTACCTTACTGTGTTCTTTAATCACTGCATTTTTTGCAAAAGTTTCTGTCAGTAGCATAATCTACACTGTTCTAGGTCACTAAACATAACTTCTTTACAACTAGGTAATATCTTTAGATTTAGTTAGCTCTTGTTTTCATTCATTATTTAATTCAATTCTGTTAAACACTAATTTTTAAGCTTTTAATGTAAAAGGGAATAACTGGATAAATTTGTTGTCAGTCTTAATACAACTATCTTGAACAATATACAAAATACCAGGAGAGAATGTGTTAAAATTATAGAATATAATTTTATGTTTCAGAAGGCAGTGAGAACCATGAACAACCTAATCCCACCAACAGGACCTGAGATACTGCCTGTCACCAAGTCAGGGGATGAACCACCCCTAACTTATGATATGGAGCCAGTTGGATACTTTGAGGAAGTGGAGAGATGAGCAAGTGACCTACCTCCACAGCAAGTCAGATAACCTGGGAAACTATAATGGAGACAGACCCTGAGGATATCCAACACAATCCAATGGAGAAATCCAGATATGACCTCAACAGTAAAGCAGATCTAAAACTCACTCACCATGACTCAGGGTTCTGAGCAGAAGAGGGGGTGGAAAGAGTGTAAGAACCATGGTGGGGGAGAGAAAAAAAACAACAACTGGGCTTCTTTTTTTTTTTTTTTTTTGGTTTTTCGAGGTAGGGTCTCACTCTAGTCAAGGCTGAGCTGGAATTCACTATGCAGTCTCAGGGTGGCCTTGAACTCATGGCAATCCTCCTACCTCTGCCTCCAGAGTGCTGGGATTAAAGGTGTGAGCCACCATGCATGGCTCAACGGGCTCCCTTTTGAATAATCCATAAAACCCTTTCCTATGGACTGGTCCAGTATGCCCACTGATGAGGGCCCCCAGTGGGTTGGGGACAGGGATGAGGGAAATGGGGGTACCATCATAAAACTTGCTTATTCAGTGATCTAATTATTGACAATAGATATGAAAAAATAGATTTGAATTTAACAATGATCTCTGGTTGATCACTAATAAGAAGGATCAATGAGTATTTAAATTCCATCACTGAATTTTGTTCTCACAATAAGACTAGTGAACCTGAATGTGTATGTGTTTCATGCAGAACTATTTAAAGCATCATGAAAAACTTGGCCAAAGCTACAGGAAATAGTTGAGGACTTACCAGAGTCAAAGATAAATTGAATATAAAAGGCAATTTAACTTAAAAATGAACTTTAATTACATTCTTGTTTACTGTGTCCCAATACTCCACTTGGCTTGATAGCTGTCTTTTTGAAGTAGCCTAGGGTATGGGAGTTTCTTGTCCCTGGTCCTAGAGTTAATAGACTAGGAATTATTACCTGATTTTTAAAAAAAAGAAAATCAACAAGGTGTGCCTAATTGATATAACTGTGATCTCAGTCCAACTCCAAATCATAAACTTACTGAAAATATAACGTAGGGTTTTTTTTTTAACTTGATGGTATAATTTTAAAAGCTTGGACTTGCTTACAACTTTCTTTTGGCTATTTTCTTGATAGGAAAGACACAATGCACTTATATTTTTTTTAATAGATGTGTTGGGAAGTAGTGAGTATTCCTCAAAACATTTTTTTGCCAGTGGATGTTGACATAGATAAATGGGGAAAACAACTAAGGCTATTGATTATGGTCATAAATGATGTTGAAATGTAGCACTTTGTGACTCAATTGATATTACTTTACTACAATAAATTCTGGTCATCCAAGAGATGCATATGCAGTCAGCCAATTTAGCTTCAGTTCAAAAGTATATCAAAGAGGTTGGTTTGTTTTGTTTGAGAAAGGTGAACAAAATTCAAGAACCTTTAACACAAGAGAAAAAGTGGTTGTAAATAAGGAAGAAATGAAAGAGGGGGGACATGAGGACAAATCTTATAAAAAGAATAGTAAAGACTATTGTAAATAATTATATAGGTAGTCTATCCTATAGTAAAGTGAACAATTTCTAGAAATTCACAAAATACCAAACTAATTCGACAAGAGAGGGAGCAAACTAATCTGTTTTGTACCAAATGTAGAATAATAACATTTCCCCTCATAGACTATTTCAAAAAATAAAAGTTCAGAGCCAAATATCTTGTCTTATAAATTATTAAAAAAATTAAAAAGGACTTAAGCCAGCCTTTATTATATTCTTTCCAAAACTCAAAATAAGAGATTTCCAAATAACTCATTTAACGTGATTTAAATTATTTGTGTATCAAGGTTTAAAACTACATACAAAATAATAAACATCCTTTATTGATACACAGATGCTTTTTAAACTATTATTTATTCATTTATTTCCTTGCAAATAGATCTAGAAAGAGAGACAGAGATAATGGGAAATCCAGGGCCTCAGACAGTGAAAGAACTCCAGATGCATGTGCAACTCTTTGCATCTGGCTTTAAATATGCACTGTGGAATCAATCCTTGGTGGTTAAGCTTTGAAGGCAAGTGCCTGTTCAATGAGCAATCTTTCCTGACCCGGATGCACAAATACTTAATGGAAATGAGAAAATGAAATTCTGTAGGATATTAAAAGGATTTTGTACCATGAAAAAGAAATGCTTATTCCAAGAATGCAAGAGTGGATCAAGACAAGAATATCAATGTTAACACAATTAAGGAAAAAAATATGGATCTTCATGTGAGTTGTTATAATTCATTTAAAAATGATAAATGAATTTGACAAGAGCTAATACTCTTTATTTATATAAAAAGTTGAAAGTAGAAATGGATAGAAGCTTCACCAAAATGATAAAGTTCACTTACAAAAGATTACTTATTTGATGGTGAAAAGCTGAATGTTTTCCTTTATATTGCAAATAGAGAAATATGTCATATCTTCATGACCAAAGGAAATCAACAAGGTTGACTAAATCATTCAATGAAGGATTTAATAAATGGATGTCTATATTATAAAAAGGAAAGCTAATAAACCTACCTCAAACCATATATAAAAAATTAATTGAGGTCAGAGGTCACAAAAGATGAACAGAAACCATAAATCTGTTTTATCATGTACTCTATACTTTGCACAAAGAAGGTACCTATGTAAGTAAGGTCCATGACTGACTATTTAACATGATAATTGGCTATACTTTTCTGTACATGATTTTGTGCGTGAACTCGCAAGCAACTGGAAAAAAAAATACCCATTAAACTTAAATGGAATGATCAAAAAATATAGAGCTAAATCTTAATTACTTTGGATTTAGTGATTTAATGTTAGTTACGACAAAAAATTTTACAAGGAACAAAACTGAAGTGGAAGCATTGAGAGCATTTTTTTTTATTCAAAAATATTAAGATGATTTTCAGAGAGTCTCTATACAGAGAAAAAATGTTTGAAAATCATTATCATCTGCAAACAGATTATTAAGGACCCCCTACAGGTCAACGGAAATAAAACAGAAACAACTCCAATCAAAATGAGAAAGACTTGAATAGACATTTGTCACAACAATGTGTGAATGGACTATGCACACAGGAGAAAGTATTTGTCAAGACCCATCCTGTGGGAATGTATAACCAAAATCCGATAACAAATAGCTCAGTCACTCTCACTGACTGACTACTAAAGCAAATAGGGAATGATGATCTTTGTTAAGGAGGTGGTAAAATTAAAGAACACAACATGGCTCCGGTATTGGAAATTATGGAAAATAGTTCTTTAGAAAGTTAAATGTTGAATGATCAATGATTCATCTCCTAGGTAATATCCCCAACAAAACCAAAGCAAGTTACCAAGCACACACACATACACACACACACACACACACACACACACACACACACACTGTTCATAGTAGTCAAAGTGTAGAAAACAAGCCTAATTTACATGTGTAGATGAGTGCCCATGAAAACTACAGAACACGAATGTGGTAGGATACCATGCAGGTACAGGAAGGAGCAAGGTACTGATGAATGCCACTGGGTGGAAGAACTACTAAAACACTTCTCCAAGTACAAACAGATTAAATTTTGATTCTACTATGAAATATCCACAACTGGTCATCTTTAGCAATGTCTAGCACCTGGTGATGGTCAGCAGCTCAGGGGAGAGGGATAGGGGTTAAGATAATACCTGTGTTATAGGTGTAGAAATTCCTCTTGGTGAGATAAAATATTATGGAGCTAGATACAGAGAAAGGTTATGTCTTTTGTTGAATAAAATGTAACTGAATTGTTCATTATAAAATAGGTGACTTCATGATGTGTGAAATTCATGAGAATTTGAAAAACTAATATGAGCAGAAAGAATGTGAGTTATGAATGAATAGAAAGACTGTGGTGGGGACAGACAGAGTGATTCAAGTAATTAGCATTCTCTGATGCTGAATTCTCAATCTTATCACTTAAACATGATCATCCTGTCTTTCTAATGTAAAATAGTTACTCAAGAGATACTTTCTCCAGAAAGTTTAGGGCAAGGGGAAGAGGATTAGGTCTAGGGACTGGATGCAAAAGCTGAATTGTCCTCGACAGATTTCAAGTAACCTGCTGTTTGAAGTAAGTAAGGATGTCCTCCAAGTCTAATCCCATTGGTTTCCATATCTCTGGACAGTTTACTGAATTGGATTTTGTGCTCTTTTGAACAATTCAGAGAAAGAATATAGATAAATACATCAGAACAATGAATAAACATTGAAAATAATCTAGCTGAAATTTGATTTTCCTGAATAAAGGAAATGAACTGTACTTACTTTTAAAGTTCTGGTATTAATTGTTTTTTATTGTCCATAATGAGTTATATTATTTAATGGTCAAACAATGAGTTGTTATCTCCAATTTCCAATGCCCCTCTTCCCCATCCCCAATGAGCTGGATATTCTCCTCCATGGGCAGTCTGAAACAGTCTTTGGGGCAGGGGACCATGGACAGCCTAGGAGTCAGCCTGGGTCCACAGGCCCTAGTATGTTATTGTTGAGAGGAGCCATGTCTCTGGATATTCTCCCCCACCTTAATTTACTTTTATATGATTACATTTTAAGTTAGTATAAAAAGTAATTGTTATTCATCTATGCTATTATGTCTTGCACACACACACAAGAACACAGATGCTTTCACATTGCACACATGCACATGCCAAGGAAAAGAAAAAAGTAACAACTCCTTTCTCTCTAGGATCTGTCTGTTTTCTCATTGGCAGGCTGATGATGCCAGGGTAATGCAACATTCAAATGAGTTCATCTGTGCTGTTCTTGGAAAAATAAGCAAACACCCATTAGATTATGCCTATCAATAAAACACAATCTCTTACTTAATTCAACAAATAAAATAAACAATATGCACCGTGCTTGCTGTTGATGTTTACAAGTGAGTAATGCAAATCTCAGAATCTGTAAAACATTATCTTAGCCTCATAAAAACATAATGAGAGTAGTTAATTGCTGCTTTGACATTTTAAGATACAGGTCAGATGCTTAAATGACACCTTTTAAATTATAGCTGTCAAGAAATCATTTGCATCATAATATAACATGACATTTTAACTAACTATATAACCAGGAGCTATTATTTAGGTAGTGTACAACAGTAACTGGTTTCAACTCTCTTTGAACATCTATGTAATAATAACAAATCAGCTGTCAGGAGTCCAATAAAGTCCTTAATTTTATCAAAGCCTTTTTGCAGAATGATATCTTTCTTTCCTTTGACATAAACAGAAACAGACAAGCCTGTGTGTGTGTGTGTGTGTGTGTGTGTGTGTGTGTGTGTGTGTGTTCATGTGGGTATGTGCATACCACAACAGGTGTGCAGAGGTCAGTGGACAACTTCAGGTATCATTCCTAACCTTCCACCTTGTTTTGAAGCTGGGTTTGTTGTACCAATGCATAAAGGACACTAACTTTGCCTGTGAGCTTCTGGGGATTCTTCTGTATCAGCCTCCCATCTTGTATTAGGCACATTGGGATCACAGTTAGATAAAGTACTAAGTCCAGAATCCTATATGGAACCTGGAGACCCAAACTCTGGTCCTTATTCTTACACAGAAAGCATTTTATCCACTGAGCCACCTCCCAGGTTAGATCAATCTTTTTTTTTATTTTTAAAATTTTATTTTATTTATTTAAAAATTTTGTATATATGTACAACTTGATATGTTGTACTTCACCTTTCCACCTTGTTTGAGAAAGTTTTTTTTTCAATATATATTTATTGTCCATAATGGGTTACATTATTTAGTGGGCGACAACAGGCAAAAAGCTGAGATCATGTCAAGAGATGAGCCACCACAGTCATATTGTGAAGGATCCATATGGAACCTTGCAGAGAAGGATGGGATGAACAAGGGACCCACAGCCACAGCCATTCAACCAATTCAGGATAAACCAAATGTGTTTGTGTTTTTCAGGATGCAATGAGAGAGCTGTATCAATCTTTTTTTTTTTTTAAATCATGTGTTAAAGACTCATTTCAGGGCAGGAAAGATTGCTCAGTGGTTAATTTTCTTGCTTGCAGTGCCCAAAATTCTGGGTTCATTCCCCAGTACTCATGTAAAGCCAGACTCACAAACTGGCACATGTGCCTGGAGTTTGTTTACAACTGTTGGATGCCCTTGGATTGGATGCCATTCTCTGTCTCCTTTTATCTCTTTCTGGCTGCAAATAAATACATATAAAATACTCATTATGTTTATTTATTTCTATTGTGGAGTCTCAGACAGAGGAAGAATTCTTTGCTCAGTGTCTGATTTGTAGGCACACCAGGCTAGGTCATGAGGCCAAGTAATTCTAATATAGAGGTCAGTTTAATCATTCAAGGTATAGTGTCTCATCAGTTAACTGCCTCAGCTATACAAGTGTACAGATCAAGCAAATTTCTCTCCTTTGCTGAACCTCATATTTTCAGAAGGTTCAATGAGTTGACAGAGCAGCATCCAGAAAATAAAAGTTGATATTTCCAGAAAGAATACCATGATTGTGTGGTAGGGGTGATGGTTGAGTCAGTAATGTACCTGTCATAAACATGAGGACTCGAGTTTGGATCTCCAGCAACTATGTATACGATCAATGGGTGTGCCAGGCCTCCTGTTACCCCAGTGCTCTGAAGGTAGAGGGGAAGTCCCTGTGACAAACTGGCTAGCCAGAAAAAGAGGTGATCTCTGGGTTCAAGTGAGAGAGCTCCTCTCCAAACAGATGGAGAGCAACTAAGAGACACTTGATATCAAGCTTTGGCCTCTGCACTCAACACAGCTGCACACAGATAAATGTGTGAACACATATATACACACATGTACGCATGCCACACATAGATGCACACACAGCAATTATAACAGAAAGTCATGATTCCTTAAATGCTGACTTCTAATATTTGTTTCTGCTGATTTTTTTTCTAGATTTTTCTCTGGACTTCTCTAAGGTTTAGATGCATACCTTGATTCAAATGAACTAACTGAGCATATAGTTTCATGGGATCAACTCCTTGTTTTATGTTTGTTACCTAACTGAATATCACTGTGGCAATCTCAATACTGTAAATTATTTCCAAAAATGGTGTATGAAGCTGATTTAAAATTCTTAAAAAGAGAAATGCTTCTAAAATAAAATAAAATAAAAATGAAATAAAACAACATAATAAAGGTATACACATCGTTTCCTGCAGGGTATTGAAGGAAATGGAACTTGCACCAAGAAGCAAGGCCTAGACCAAACTAGGTGGGTAAAATTTCAATTCTTTATCATCCTTGGTTATTCATAATAATTAGTCAATATTCACCAAACTGCTATGAAGTCAAGGGCACCAGGCCAATGTTGGTGAAGATCTTTGCTGGATGAACAATGTAGAATGGGTTTTTTCAATGTGACAATTTGAAAACATTGATAGAAACCTTTTACAAAGTATATTCTAACAAAAATTAGGTACTCTTGTCACTCAAGAATGTCAAATGTTTAGCTGCATTTATCATAAACTAATTTTCAGAGCAAACATTCTCATTCTACGTATTAAAACTAAAATTGAGATTGCAAAGAAAATGCCATTATATTACAGTGATTTCCACAACTTTAATCATGAGCATATGCTTTTGTATTTGATATACTATAATTACAAATCTTGTAGTCAATTCATCCTAAAAGAAACAGGGATTAACTTTTCTTCCCTAAACCTAAAACAAGTTAAAAATATTTATGTTTGATCAATGTACCTTTAATGAAACAATGAACCTTTAATAAAAGTGAGTGAATATTTTCCTTTCATAAATTGGTAAATATTAAAGGAAATATTTGAATGATTAGCTCTCCAAAAATAATCAAGACTACCCCTCACAAGGCAAAGAAGTTTCTGACAATCTTGGAAAATAAGGCACCTGTGTCAAATTACTTCTGTACTAAAATTTGCAATCAACTTCCAAATTAAAATAAGCATGTGTTTCTATGGCTATTGGCTTCCCTTCCTTAGCACTTACCTCCACATTGTGATTCTATTTTGAGAGCAGTTTGCATAATTCCTCAAATGAGATGATCTTTTGTATGGTTTCATATTTCAAAAAAAAAAAAAAAGATTTTTTTGTAAGGTAGTCAAGACAGTGAAAGTGGGGAGACTTCTTAGCAGGTAAGATTGCTGGCTGGAGGCATGAGGGCATGAGAAGGCTGAAGACCTCCTGGTCCTGAACCCCCTGGACCCCTGTAAATAACCGCATGGCCATGCATTCTTATAACACCAAGCCTATGGGGAGTGGAAACAATACAATCATGGAAGCTTATGAAAACCATGGCTCGAGGGGGGGGGCAGGGACAGACAGACAGACAGACAGACAGACAGAAAGACTTGCATTCAATGAAATACCAAGATGATCACTGAGGAAGGATGTTCACCTTTCTCCTCTGGCCTCCATGTGTACACACAAGCAAGCCTATTTGCATATTTATAAGCATACATCACAAACACACAAACGCACACACATACCACCACCACCAACACCAACACCAACACCACCACCATCACCATCTCTTCCACACATATTAAAAACACAATTTTTTTCAATTAAGAAAAGAATGCACTGAATTTAAGTTTTCAACTATTTGGTAGACAAGTCACCACTCTTGCTGTGTTTTAAGTCATAGGATTTTGAGCTCTGTGCTATCCCTCAAAATGAATCAGTGTAGAGGTGGCAGGGACACAAAAGTAAAAGTGAGGAATGCCCTTAGCTTATAAAGAAGAATCTTTCTTCATTAGAAAAGAAAGGAAGATAAAACCCTCAAACTAATTCTTTTCAGATTCAGGCAGGGCCTTGTTGAACCTGAATCTCATAAATTAGCCTAGCCTACATACCAAGCTCCTGAGATGCTCCTGTGTCTGTCTCCCCACTGCTAAGATTTCAGGAACCTGGTAACACAACCAGCGTTTTGCAGTTGCTAGTAATCTGAACTGAGGTCTTCATGCTTGCAAGGTAAAATCTTCACCCACTTAGGCATCTCCCCAGGGCTTACTAAAGGACTTGTGTGATTTACTCAAGGTTATGCACTATAATAAACACCATGGTTTTAAACCCTTGTTGGCAAGTTGCACTAGAGTTGATAAATCTCATAGACATCCAGAATCAATGAGAGTCATTTCACAACCAGGATTTCCCCTTCCTTCATGCATTTCTCTTCCTGGTTGAAGGCTCCATGTGGCTGGGTGTATTTATCTAGAAAGCAGGATTTTCAGTTCATGTGGGGCCTAAAGATTAGATAGGATCTTGAATCATCTAAAAGCTTATGATTTATGTATGGGTCTATTCTAGCAGAGCTGAGGATTCCAGGGAGCATGCATTTTAACAAAGGAAGACCTGGTGCAATGAAAAGCATGTATGTATGCACAATCAATAGTGTGAATTAACGGTAATTATTAATACTCCTATCCTCAACTTCAACAATTGAATAAAGTCAGCTGTTCTATTTTGTTTTATCCTATGCAGTGAGGAAAGCAAAAGTTTTTTTTTTTTTTTTTTTTTGTTTCTTTGTTTGTTTTTTGTGGCGAGCTCCTCGACCAGCGAGGAAGAACAACCACCACTCGAGGATTCTTCTCAAATCACACTTTATTGGAGAGCCTTTTGATTGAAGGGAGAGCAGGAAGCGAGGGGGCCCGAGAGCTAGAAGTCAGCTGCTTATATATGGATTAAGGACACGGGTCTCCCCATGATTGGCTGATACCAACTTGCCACCACCAGGCGCCACTGGATTGGCTAGGGACAGTTATATAACTTGCACATGCGCAGAGCCAAAGGCACATCTTTCTCAAAGCATTGCCTAATATGGATTTCTTTACCACTTAGCTGCAAGGAAGTGGGCGCCATCTTGTAATGGCGATCATCCTGGCTCCCTGCAGTTTTTTTGTTTTTGTTTTTGTTTTTTGTTTTGTTTGTTTGTTTTTCGAGGTAGGGTCTCACTCTAGGCCAGGATGACCTGGAATTCACTATGTATTCTCAGAGTTGCCTTGAACTCGCGGTGATTCTTCTACCTCTGCCTCCTGAGTGCTGAGATTAAAGGCATGCACCACCACGCCCAGCTGATATCTTCTTTGATAATTTCTTTTGTGCATAACATGCATGGTCTATGTATATATGTGTGTGGTACATGCACATTTCTATGCATACACATATACCCTGTGCACACATATTGATGGGAAATGTGACCCCTCCTTTATTACTCTTAATCTTTATTTTCATTAGACAGTCTCCAATTGAACCTGGAATTCCCTTTTTTTCTGACTGACTGACCAAGAAAGTATAATAATACTCTGTTTTTTTTCATCCCCAGGAATATATTCAAGGCATGTGGGCTAGATCCATCTTTTTATATGGGTTCTAAAGGTTTGAACTCGAGTCTTCATGCTTGAGCAGTAAGTACCCAATGAGCATGTCCCATTCCCAAAGATTTTCCTTTAATAAAAATATATAGCAATTTGAACAGAGCAATACTGTGGATTTCTATGGTGGAAAATAAAAAGGGTTAGGTCAATTGAATTTAATTAAATTAGTGGCCAACCCTAGTGTATATTGTCATTCTTTAATCACAGCAACTGAAATGTATTACTATGTGGGCTATAAAACTATCTGAGAAAGTGAATAAATCCATGAGTGTAAAAGTAGGTATGAAAGTAGGAGCTCAAAAAATACAGATATTATGTAATGTATATTTTCTATCTGGCTAATAGCCACCATTATAAGACAGATAAGACAAGTGGTTTAATTTTCATAATTATGGTAAAATTCATGTGGTTAAGTGAAACACCATCTGAACATAAACTCATTTTCCTGCAGTGAAGATTCTTGGCATTCTGCTGTTGCTTATTAAAGTCACACAATGCTCAACTGCATAGAGCCGCGGATGTACAGATGTGGCAGTTAGAAGAAGTTTCCTGAGGAGAATGCTTGATATGCCAGCTTGTCCCTGGAAATTCCTATTTCTTCAATTACTTTCGTCTCCTCATTCCTCCTCTCCTGGCTCCTTTCACTGATTGCTGGCATGTTAAATGAAAACTACAAGCTATGTTTTTGGCAGCTAACAGGTTTGGAAGTGAATACTTTTAAAAAGATGGAAGAATTCACAAAGTAACTTGCTGGAATGATTGATAACCATCATTTGTACAATTAGTCAGTTTAATTACTGGAGCAAATGACTCTGAAATGGAGTTGTTGTTAATCACATTTTATACACCAGTAACTGAGCTGAATGTCTTTAAGAGACTGATAGGATCACAAAGCTGTGATAGAAAGAGAGGTGTAAATAAAAGGCATTCCTCAAAAGGCTGAAACTATTCATTTGTGTACACTGTGAACTACCAAAATCCTATGAAATAAGGATAACTTTTTCATAAACTTTAACCATGCAGGCACATTATACTTCAAGGAAGGCAGTTGGGTAGTCTGAAGCACTAGGCCAGGTTTGACTTTCCTAGAAGTTATGATAGATGAGTTTTTAATTTTTTTCATCTTTGTCTTATATTGTATCACTAACTAAAGATTAAAAGAGACTGGGTCTTGATGTGGAAATTTAAGATACTGATAATTTCTATATCAATATTACACTTTAATGTTAAGAATCTTACCCAATGATAATTGCAGGGTAATAGAGAAAGGTTCTTTAAGAAGGGGCAATAATCTTCATGTCAAAACTCCATACACAAAAAGGAAAATAAGACCCAACTAAGAAGTGTCCATGTTCAAATGTTGAGAGCACTCTCTTTTCTTCTATTCCTCTTCCTCTCTCAGATCCTCTTTCTTTGTCTCCACATTGGGTTATCTTCTACATGAAGAAATCTCTAGGCAATGGGGAGGTTGCTCAGTATGTAAAGTGCTTTCCAGAAAAAAAAAATGAAGATCTGAGTTGAATTGAATCCCTAGAACCAATTTAAAATCAAAGGGCAGAAATGTTACAAAGGCTTTGTAATAATATCTTTAGGGTCAGTATGGTGATACCTCCCAATGACCTTCTTTTACTAAGAATGGCTTTGGATATCTGAGGTCTTTTGCCTTTCCAAATAAATTTGGAAATTATTTTTTCTATGTCTACAAAGAATAACACTGGTATTTTTATTGGCATGGCATTGAATCTGTATATTTTTTTTGGGGAGTATTGCCATTTCACATTAATTCTACCTATCTAGGAGCATGGAAGATCTTTCCATCTTTTCATGTCATCTTCAATTTCATCCTTCAGTGTTTTTATGTTTTCATTATACAAGTCTTTCACATCCTTGGTTAGTGTTGCACCAAGGTATTTGATTTTTTTTAAGATTATTGAAAACAGGACTTTTTCACTGGTTGCTTTTTCTATGAAACATCAATTGCATACAGGAAGGCTACTGATTTTTCTGTGTTGATTTTGTATCCTGTCACTTTGCTAAAGGAGTTAATCACCTTCAGTAGTTTATTGACGCTGTTCTTTGGGTCTGTTACCTATAAGATATATGTCATCTGCAAAGGGTACAGTTTGACTTCTTCCTTTCCAATTTGTATCCCTTTTATGTCTTTTTCCTATCTTATTGCATTTGCTAGAACTTCAAGGACTATTTTGAAGAGCAGTGGAGAAACTGGACACCCTTGTCTTGTTCCATAATTTAGTGGGAACTCATTGAGTCTTTCCCCATTGAGTATGATTTGGGGTTAAGGGGATTTGTATATGGCCTTTATTATGTTTAGGTATAGGCCTTGTATTCCAAGTCTCTGTAGGATTTTGATCATGAAATGGTGTTGAATTTTGTCAAAGGCTTTCTCTACATCTATTGAAATAAACATGTGGTTTTTATGGCTGAGTTTATTAATGTGGTGGATTATGTTGATTGACTTCCAAATATTGAACCAACCCTGCATTTCTGGGATGAAGCCTACCTGATCAAGGTGGATAATACTTTGGATGTGTTATTGGATTCGGTTTGCAAGGATTTTATTTAGAATTTTTGCATCTAAGTTCATCAGGGATATAGGTCTATAGTTTTATCTTTTTTAATTTTTATTTATTTATGTATTTATTTAATATATTTTTCTTTTCTGAATTTATCTTTGTCTGGTTTAGGTTTTAGAGTGATTCAAACATCATAGAAGGAGTTTGGAAGAACTCCATATTCACCAATGTTATTAAAGAGCTTCAGAAGGAATGGTTCCAATTCTATGATAAATGTTTGCTAGAATTCAGCTGAGAATCCATCAGGACCTGAACATTTCCTCCTGGGGAGATTTTTAATTATGTTTTCAGTTTTAGTGGATGTGATATGTTTATTTAGGAAATTTGTCTTCTCCTGATTTAGCTTTGATAGATTATAACTATCCAGGAATCCATCCATTTCTTCCAGGTTCTCCAGTTTTATAGATTATAGGTTTTGGTAGTAAGACCTAATGATTTTTCCAATTTCATTGGTACTGGCATAAGAACAGACAGATAGACCAATGGAAAAGAATTGAAGACCCTGCCCTAAGCTCAAGCAACTATAGCTACTTAATATTTGATAAAGATGCCAACAATGTCAAATGCAATAAAAATAGCATCTTCAACAAATGGTGCAGGATAAATTGGATAAACACTTGTAAAATGATGAAAATAGACACACTGCTCCCACCCTACATCAAAATCACCTCCAAATGGATCAAATACCTCATGAGAAGACCTGAAACTCTGAAAATCCTAGAAGGAAAAATAGGGGGAACTCTCTATGAAATAGGAGAAGGGAAAAAAATTCCTGAGCAAATCTCCGGTAACCAGGAAGTACAGCAATCATTTAACCAATGGGATCTCATCAAGCTAAAAAGCTTCTGTAGAGACAAACTTACCATACTCAAAGCCAATAGACCACCATCAGGTTGGGAGTTAATCTTTGCAAGCTGTAACACAGATAGAGGTCTAATATCTAGAACTTATAAAGAATTCAATAAATTAAATAATAAAACATCAAATAACCCACTCACAAAATGGGCCTCTGAGCTCAACAGGGAATTCTCAGAGGAAGAAATACAAATGGCCAATTCTCACTTAAGAAAATGTTCAACACCATTAACCATTAAGGAATGCAAATCAAAACAACAATGAGATTCCATCTCACTCCAGTAAGACTTGAAATAAAAAAAAAACCTACCAATAATAGATGTTGGTGAGGATGTGGGGGAAAAGGAACCCTCCTTCACTGCTGGTGGGAAAGCAAACTTGTACAATCACTATGGAAAGCAATGTGAAGGATTCTGAACAGCATGGATATAGAACTACCAGTTGACCCAGCTATCACTTTACTGGGCATATATCCTCAAGATTCCTTGTTTCAGCTCAGAGACATCTGCACTACCATGTGTATAGTGGCTCAATTCCTAATAGCTAGGAATTGGAACCAACCTAAATGCCCATCGTTAGATGAATTGATATCAAAAATGTGATACATACACACCATGGACTTCTACTTAGCAATTAGGAAAAGTGATATAACGAAATTCAAAGAAAAATGGATGGATTTGGAACAGATCATACTTAGTGAACTGACACAAGAACAGAGAGACAAGCACCACATATTCTCCCTTATCTGTGGCCCCTAATCAGGTTAAACCAAACTGTAAGTAAATATGACTAGTGATTCAGGCGAAAGGCAAAGGGGACACAAGGAAATGGGGGCAGGCGTGGAAGCAACAGAGGGGGGAGTTGTACACAAAACTAAACTAACAATAATCCAACTCCATAGAACCCTATCTTCTGTACAACAAGTTTTGGAGATAGATAGGGCCCAAAAGGGGGGAAGTGTGGAAGCCTACCAAATGTACAAAGGACGCTTTCCTTTGGCTTCCCGACCCAGTAAGTAGTTATCTACCACAATGAGCTGTTGATCAGAGTGACCCACATGGTCCCTAAAAAAAGACAAACTTTTGTAACAGCCCTTGAATACCCACTTTAGGCAAAAGATAAGACCCTATTGCTGAAGATTCCATGGACTGATATCACACAACAATGAGAGACCCTGCTGAATCCAGAAACGAAATCAGATCCCAGATGGGCAGCCTGGGTGATGTAGGAAGGTGTTGCACGAGCTACCAGGGAAAACAGACCAATGATATCCTGAGTGGGCAGGAGGCATCTTCAAGTTCCACCAACCGATGGACTGAGAGTGCAGAACACACTGCTATATGGCACATACAAGCAAGTCAAAAAGTGCCCATCTGTGCAATAGTGGTGCCCAACCTAGGTGGGTAATCAACAGCTGGCTAATTGGCTATGAGATCCGTTCAAAGGCAGGGAACCCCTGTCTGTTAAGGGAACCCAAGGCAACCCTGAATGGGGACCAAGAACCCCATCTACGTGGGAAAGTCCTCACTAACCATAGGTCCTCAGAAAGGCTACACCTGCCAAGCACTTACCAACCTAGCAACATTTGTCTTCATTGACCAATAATGATCTCACTCTCCGCTGGAGACTCTGTTTGTATTTTTCAGAAAGCAATGTAAACTGGGGACAACAGAACTCCACCAAAGGGACATGATTTGATAGGGGACACCCAAGCAGGAGACCATTCACCTCAAACTCACTATTTAGAGCCCTAATGCAACCTCTAAGGAAGTGAGATGGCAAGCAAAAGAGCTATTCCCACAGCAAGGCAGAGAACCTGGGGAAGGACAATAGAGAGAGGCACCAAAGGGTGCCCAAAATTATCCAAACTACAAATCTACAGACTCTTAAAAACCTAATAACTATGCAAAATATAAACTCACCCACTGTGACTCAGGGAAATTTGGGTAAGAGGGGTGGAAAGAATGTTAGAGTCATGGGGGGAGAGAATAATTAATGCATAAGAAGGAATGATGTTATCTTGGATTCGATGGCTTTATCTAAGAACCTATGATATGGAGCATATTGTTGTGTTAATGTATGTAATTTTAAGGCAATAAAAACTTTAAAAAATACAAAAGAGAATGTTAAAAAAAAGGGGCAGAAATGCATGCTAGCAATCTCTGTCCTGGGGAGTCAGAGGCAGAGGACTCCCAAAGCTTGCTGGCCAGCTGGTCTAGTTAGATTAATGAGCTCCAGGTTCAATGACTGAGGAAGATAACCAAAATTGACCTTCGGCCTCCACATTCATATATGTCAATTAGTGCATGCATACTAGGACACATTAAACACACACACATGTGTGCGTGCCTATGCACACTTCCTCACTACCCACATATGCACACATCCAAAAATAATTCTACATTTTACCCCTTCATCATCAAATAAATACCACACAATAAAAACCATGTGTACCTCACATGTGTAAAACCGGCAATATTGTCTCTTGGTAGCAATGTACACCACAGATCTCCTTAGTAGCTGCAGTTGATATATTTTATGTTTCAGCTTTCCCCCAAATGTCTGCATAATGTTTAAACTACAAAACCACTGTACCATTTGCAAAATGTCTGATTATGCTTTAAAAAAAAAATCCAACCAGCGCTAATGTGTCCTGAGATACCACAATCCTCTAATCTCTTACAGCATTTGAATGTGAAACGACCATTCACTATACCATCATAAAAAGAGCATGAAAACAGATTACCTGGGGTCAAGAGAATGACAGACATAGTGATGAGAGAGCAGACTACCACAATCACCAGCAGGGCAATAGCAATTCCCTTCCAGTTTCTCTGTGGAGGGCTGTTACTTCCCAGTTCCTATAGAGATAGAAGAAAAATACCTTCATCATTATCCATTCTCTAGGAGAAATATATTCATAAAGGAATGAATCAGTACAGAGTACAATCACAGTATGAAAGCTGATTAGAATCTGTTTCCTCCTAAGTAACCCATTTAATTATTCAAAGGTACCTGTATTAAAAATGGCTATCTTTTAAGGAGGTAACAGGCAATTTCTATTGCCAACCTGATCACGTCAGGAATCTAGTAAGAGTCAAGCCTTGTGGATGTATCTGTGAGGAGGATATTTTCAGAAAGGACTAACTGGCAGGGGAAGACCTTTGCCCACAGTGAGGCAACCTTTCCAGCAGCAGGTTAGATAGAAGAGTTCTGAGGGAAAAGCCGAGCTGTGCTTGCTTGGCTGACATTGTTACTTGCTGGAGCAGCATGTATCCATTCTTGTTTCCATTTCTGGGGAGATTGGAATAAAGGTTCCTTGGCTGTACACTGGGAATTGACAGTCAACAGCTCTCCAGGAATACTCCAAGATTTAGGTTTGGTGTGGGCCTGATGAGGCAGCCATCCTCATGGATTGAGCTGCTAAAGGGTCCTCAGCATTTCCACCATTATTGTGTAAGACAGTCTAATAAATACAGATATCCCCTTCCACCCCCTTCAGTTTTCAGTTTTGTCCCTGTAGGGAACCCTGAATAATATAGATTGAAATTTCTTTGCTTTATAGCCAAAATAAAAATTAGCAAGCCCTTTTTTATCACTGCTAATAATATAGATAGAGATCTCAAAAATCAAGCAGACTTAAAACCCACCCACCATGACTCAGGGAACTGAGTGGAAGAAGGGGTGGAAAGATTGTAAGAGCCATGGTTCGGGTTGCCCCCCTCAGCAACAACACACAAAATGGGGGTGGGGAACCAGGTTACCTCAGGAGCTAATCATATCTCTTATCCCATGGACTGATCTAGTAAGCCCACCAAAAAGGGACCACAGTAGGTTGGGGACAGGGAAGAAGGAAAGGGGGGTACCACCATAAGATTTGCTCATACATGCTCATACACTGTAAGTATTGATAATAAGATTAAAGAAAATAATAAAAAAAATAAATATATATAGAGAGAGTAGTTCAAATGAATCTATTATGATCAGTCTACATAGGCAAAATACTCTGTAAAATAACTGTGAAACAAACATGTTCACTTACATGTATATTTTCTACCATGGTGACTGCCATAAATATATATGAACATGATTGTTCTTAAACTACAGTTAACTACGTTTGTAATTGGATGGGATAAAAGACTACTACAAATGTAAAAGGTATTCAAAATGTCTCTCAACATAGAACAGTTCACATTTGGCATGATTTATTTTAAAGTTCCCCATATCCATAAAGACAAACAGAATGTAGTAGCTATATTAAATGAGTATTTCTATATCAATGCCATTCTCTCACTGTGCAACATCCATGATTTTGGCAAGGAGGTAAATTGAGAGGGGAAGATAAACTTGAACATCCCAAACAAACTAGTTCACTCCAAAAGATCTATGTTCTATCCCACTGAATGGGTATATATTCACTTGATTCACCAAAGCAATGCCCAGACCACACTCATTTGAAACATAATGCCAACTTTTCTTTGCACTTACATTCGTAAAGCACAGCTTCCTCATTTATTCTTATCCTATCCATCGGAATTTTTCCAGTCTTTCCAAGTATCTTTTTAAATATATTAATATATATTTAAAATACTTTATTTATTTATTTATTTATTTATTTATTTATTTATTTATTTATTTATTTATTTATTTATTTATGAGAGAGAGAGAGAGGGCATGCCAGGATCTCTAGCACTGCAAATGAACTGCAGATGCAAGTGCCACCACATACATCTGGTATACTCCGGTAATGGGGTATCAAACCCAGATCTGTAGGCATTGCAGGCAAGCGACATATCCTCTGAGTCATCTCTCCTTCCCCAAGTACAATCTTTTTTAATCACTAAAAGCTAACAGTTTGAAGGGCAGAGAGACAAAATATGAAGATCAGTAAATCATAGAGCAGCTCTGGATTAAATAAAAATACATGGGGTAGAAAGTAGTTAATGATTTGAAAAGGGATTTCTGTTAAAGAACTGATATCAATTTTCTTTTTTTTTAAATTCACTGTTTTTTTTATTGTCCATAATTAGTTACAACATTTAGTGGGCAAACAATAAGTTGTTATCCCCAATTCCCCGCTGCCCTCCCCTCCCCACTCCGCTGGATAACCTCCTCCATGGGTCGTCTGGATCAGTCCTTGTGACAGGGGACCATGGATAGCCTAGTATTCAGCCTGGTTCCCCTGGCCATGCCTCTGGATAATCTCCCCCACCAAGGCTCTCACAATCTTTAATACTTACCCACCATGACTCAGGGAGCAGTGGAAAGATTGTGAGAGCCATGGTGTGGAAGAATATCCAGAGTCACTGCCCCCTCAGTAACAACACACTAGGGCTGGCGGAATCTGGCTGACTCCTAGACTATCCATGGTCCCCTGCCCCAAGGACTGATCAAGACAGCCCAAGGAGGAGGATATCCAGCTGATTGGGGATGGGGAATAGGGGCATTGGGGAAATAAATAAAAAGAAATTTAAAAAAAAGAATTTATAAAAAATCTGACCTGTCTTTGAAAGACAATTTTAAAGTATGCTTTAACAAATGTCTACCTATGTCTGACTCAAACAAAGAAATAACATAAAACCCGATACCTTTAAATATAGGGATATGACATCTGGAAAAACCTCCACAAGTAGTACAATGTACCACATCATAAAATATGCTGGAATATTTTAGGGTTCAATTCACAAACGCACTATGTGAGTTGCAGCTGAAAATATAAATTAAAGTATAGATTGCACTCACTGAGCACAGAGTCTAATGAAGAATCTGATAACCACCAATGTAAGGTTAAATATGATGATAACAGAACACCACAAAGTTTATTGTGGAAAACGAAACAGAAAGTTACTGAACAGACCATTGGCATGAAACATAGTCTGCGGCCATGAATAGGCTGAATACAGTTCCTATTGGGAGAGAACAGCAAACCAAGAAAGGAGCAATTGTGCAATGAAGGAACCTGGGCCTGGGGGAGTCAATCAACAGCCATTAAATTTGGCCAAATATTCCACTCAGTGAGGAGGAACCTTTGATTGGAAATGGGGATTTAGGGCAAGATGAACCGGATCCCATACTCTTGGGCACCCAAGAAAAGATGCACTATGCGAATGTATGATAGGGAGGCTACTAAAAATAGAAACTAGGCAATCCAGAATGGTCTATATGTGTTAACCTATACTGTTCTAACTCTCCAATGGAGATTGTATTTGTATTTTCCAGGATATAGCGAATGAGCTGTGGCCCATATAACTCTACCACCAGACAGCAGGCCAAAAGATGAGA
>PVHP010024834.1:0-26133 GCA_004024765.1 Zapus hudsonius
AACCAGGAAGAAAGGGGAAATGAGAGCTGCAGTCTTGTTACTCAGAGTATGGTCCGCAGATGAACAGTGTTCACATCACCCAGGAGCTCTTCAGAGGTGGAGACGCTCAGCCACCACCACCCCCACCTTAGACCTACAGAATGAACATCTGTATCCTCACAGAGCCTCAGAGAGTCCAGTGCACCTTACATGGAGAAGCAGATGACAAACATGCCTTCCTTAGCCACGAGTCATTTGTTGTTTCCAGGAGTGTGAGGGGAAATAACCTCTGGTAAGGCAGGAGAGGTGAACACTGGGCACCCTGTAACATCAGCCAGGAGTTTAGCTCTGTATCTTCCTTGTCCTCTCAAGCCTCAGCCAGCTGCTAAACGGTTTTCTCATTTGAAAGCTAGAACCCACCCCTTCTCTTGGACTGAACCGGCAGCTGCTGGATTCCCAAAGCGACATTATATCACAAGGGGCAGCAGGCCCAGGAGGGTCCTCCCCCAGGCTTCAGGGGCAAGCTCTTCCACACGGTCATTTGAAGGCCAGAGCCCTGAGTGCCACAAGAACTATAGCTGGCAGTACTAGGATGCCTATTTCTAAATGAAACTTAGTAAAATGAAGGGAAATGGAGTCTCCAGCAGTCTTTTTTGTTCTGAGTACAATATGGAGGCCAAGTTACTTAACTACTTTGTGCTTTGCTTTCCAAAGCCACGAAAAAGGGAATACCCACTGTACCAACCTTCCAGGTAGGAAAGATTCACTGATTAAAGCATACAAACTCTAAGAACAGTGCTTAGATCCTTCTAGGAGCTTCCTACAAGTATTTCCATGAACTAAGCCATTGCCTGTATCACCATGCAGGAGGAGTTGGAGGCAGCCTTGCTGAGTGCTGGACTGGTGAGCAGCTGCCAACCCCCAAGTTGGACCCTTGCTATTTCCATGTCTTAGTGTTCACTCTTGTGAAACCCCCTCCCACAGGGTTGACCTGTGTGACTCATAGCACATGACAGACGTGATGATAAGTCACCTCTGAGATTAGGTCATATGGAACTCTTTGATTTCTCATAACACTCACTCTGAGAGAACCCAGCTGTCATGTTGTAAGCTCTGGAGAGGCTGATGTGGTGAGGAACTAAGGGAGCCTCCAGACAACAGCCAAAGAGGAACAGAGGCTACTGACAAACAAGTGAGGAAAATAAACTCAATTGCCCAAGTCTAGTCCCAAAATGATGGTAGCCCTTGCCAACAGCTTCCCAGCAACCTTGCAAGAGATCCTGAGCCAGAGCTACCCAGGTAAACATTTCCCAGCAAATGTATATGATAATAAATTCTTGCTTTCAGCTGCTTAGTTTGGAGGCCATTTACTATGCAGCAATAGATTATTTAAATCACTGGGCTTATTGAAATGTAGGCATCACATGAGAACAAACCTAAGAAGATCAGCCCAAATGTGCCTGGGCTTGCTCCAGAGGTGCACCTGGCAGATGCAGTCTGTCTGAAAACAACAGCCTTGAGCAGAGTTGAAGCAATGGACATTCTTGCAACACAGCAACTCGAATCAAAGGACCAATGGTCAACTATGGAACACCAACCTGCTATCACTGCTCACATTCCAGCCCAGTGAACCCTGACAACCCAAGAGAACTTTCCAGGGTAACTGTCCTCATCACATAAAAAGATGTGACCCTACTGTGCATGGAGTGGAGTCCTGATTTCTGCACTGAGACCTAGCCCAAGAGCTCTACCTCCAATCTGGAAATAAAGTATAGTAACCAAGTGGTAGATGTGGACAAGAGCTAGACAAAGTCAAGGGTGGGCTGCCGAATTTATGGTTTATTTAAAATGCTCACATTCAACCAATGAATACTTTTTATAGGGAGGCATAAGGCTTTTATTTTTAGAAAATAGTTATTACAAGTAAAAATATACATTTAATTTTGAACTGAGTTTTGAATATTATTGTATCTAAAACTTATAAAAATATATCTACACCTCTATCTATATATAAATATGCATGCAGAGGATTGTCTCTTAAGTGATTCTAAATCCTGTCAAGTTGATAATCAAGATTAGCCATCACAGACTCTCTTTGAGTTCCATACAAATTAACACTTCAACACCAAAAGAAAATGCAGCCTGTCATAATTCACAGTTCAGAGTTTCCAGAATGGCCAGCAACAGAAAAAGTTTATAGCTTTGTGATCAGCACATCTTCTTAGCTTATATCTCTATGCATATAGCTACATTTGGAAATGACACTAAAAATCTAAATTTGAGGTCTTATGCATAGGATAACCCCATTACCAATGAATCTCTGGGGAGAAACGTGAGTAAAGAAGACCAGTAACCTCTGGACTAGTAACCATGATGTTGAGAGAAAGAGAGTGTCCTCTAAGGAAAACATCTGGAGTCTTGCAAGGGAAATTCCAAGGCAACATAGATGTCCATTATTAGAACCAACCTATGTGTTGATGTAGCAGAGAGGGTCACCCAGCACTCCTACATCCTCACTCTGGGAGGAGGCTCAGGCCCAGGTGCATGACAGAGCCTGAGGGGACTTCAGGTGCTACTGGAATGGAGAAGGTAGGCAGAGGCCAAGGATCTCACTCAATGACTGAGCCTTTGTGGAGAAGGAACCTGGTTATGAATGGCTTTATTTCAAAGCTTCCAAATTTGAAAACACAATTGGTTCCCCATGAGAGGGAGGCTTAAAAAATCGGACCCTGAGGAATTCCTAGCGCTATCCAAGTCCTAGCAGCCAAGATTTTCAGTCTCCAAGGTAACCAGTACAGCCAGCCTCACACTTCGTGTGGCATTCACTCTCTGGGCTCCAGGTCCTCCATTCCTTCCCCACCACAGGGTCTCACTCTGCACAAGCATTTTTCCTAACACCACCTGGAAGGAAGCACAGGAAAACAAAGTAGCTCATCAGCTGCACAGCTAAAGCCTAGGCACCCATCCTCACCTTGACACAGATGGAGTGGATCCCTCCCCTTATGTGACCGATTCTCCCCCTACACCCTTCCCTTCACAGCAGGAAGAGAAAGGAGTCGGTCAGTGCCAGAGTAAAGCTGGGTTCATGGCACTCCCACCACTAGACCATCTCTTCAAGCAGCAAGAGATACAAGTGCATCCCTCTCTGCCTGGCCTCTCTGTTAGCTTTGTTCCCTGAAGAAACAACTTAGAGAAGATGATGATGATGATGAAAGAGTTAGTTGAACAAAAAATTAAAGATAGATGGCTGTGAGAGCCATCAATTCTCCTTCTGGATATACACCCAAAAAGTATTAAGATCAAGAATGTAAATATTTGCAAACTCATATTAATAGAACAATTCAAAGGCCTAGCAAGGGCTGAAATGATTGTCAAAATTGGGGATCTCCATACAATAGAATAAAATTCTTCCTTTAAAAGGAAGGACCTGGGAGCTGGGTGTAGTGGTGCATGTTTTTAATCCCACCCAGCTCCCTGGAGGCTGAGGTAGGAGGATCATGAGTTCAAACGTAGCCTGGCCTATAGAGTTAGCTCCAGGTCAGGCTGGTAGAGAGAGACATATCCTACTTCAAAAAGGCGGGAGAGGAACTTGGATGGTGGCATTTAAGGCAGAGACAAGAGGAATACCACACACTCCAGGCCAGCGTGATCCACATAGTGTTCCAGGCCAAAGCTACATCGTAAGATCCTATCCCCCCTCAAAAAAAAAAAGAAAAGAAAGAACAAAAAAATGAAAGGAAGGAAGAAAAATGAAGAAAGGAAAAGGAAAGGAAAGAAGAGAAAAGAAAGAAAAAATAATTCTTATACTTGTCACAACATGAATGAGGAATGAGCCTTAAAGATATGTTAAGTGAAGGCAGGGGTGCAGCTCAGTGGTAGAGTGTTTGTCAACATGTGCAAGAAACTGGGTTCAACCCCAGCACCACAATAGTAATAATAATAA
Source organism: Zapus hudsonius (assembly GCA_004024765.1). NCBI lineage: Eukaryota > Metazoa > Chordata > Mammalia > Rodentia > Dipodidae > Zapus > Zapus hudsonius. The sequence goes on from PVHP010024834.1 coordinate 3,923, forward strand.
TAACTACTCTGTATGTGGTGGCATGTGCCTATAACCTCAACTACTCAGGAGACTGAGGATCCAAAGCCAGCCTGGGTGCCTGAGACCATGCTTTTAAAAATTACCTTAAGTGAAATATGTCAGCCATGAAAAAAACAGATATTCTGATTCTACTTACATGAGGTTCCTAGAGTGCATAAATTCATAGAGACAGAAAGAACAGTGGGCTTCAAAGGCTTGGGTGTGAATAGAGGGAATGAGGAGTTAATTGTTTTGAGAAGGTGGAAAGTGATAGTGGTAGTACAACAATATGGATGTACTTAAGGCCACAGAACTGCATCCTTAATAGTTAAAATGGTCTCATGGCTTATGTATTTTGCTACAGTAAAAAAAACGATGGTTATCAAAGGTGGCCTGGGACTAACTGTGTGCACCAGTCAGGAATTGATCAGAGAAGCCAACAAGATAAGTGATACAGAAGGATTTGTCACATGGGTTACCCCTTAAACTAGATTTAAACCATGCTGTTGTTTGCTGTTGTTGCTGCTGCTGCTGTTTTTTTTGGGGGGGATGGGAATGGGATGGGGGGTCTAGGTAGGATCTAACTCTAGCCCAGGCTGACCTGGAATTCACTATGTAGTCTCAGGACAGCCCCAAACTCATCCTCCTACCTCTGCCTCCCAAGTGCTGAGATAAAAGGCATGCACCACCACACCCACATCATCAGTTTTGGGAACTTCATCAGAAAACTTCTTATTGGGGGACTGGCCAGATTTCCCAGTGGTTAAAAGCATCTGCTGCACAAGTCTGATGGCCAGAGTTTGGATCCCCAGAACTCATGCAAGGTCACATTAATACATGTGTTGTAATTCCAATGTGCCTATGACAATGAGACGCAGAGTCAGGAGGATCTTGAAGTTTGCAGGCCAGAAAATCTGGTGTTTCCACCAGCAAATAAGAGAGATCCTGTCTCAAATAAGGTAGAAGGTGGGGACCAACACCTGCGATTGTCCTCTGACTCCACACATGTGCTGTGATGTGCATGCACCCACACACACTACCCTTTTGTTCCCTGTGAAAAAGCTGGAAAGGTCTCTCCTGCTTTGCTTTCTCCCTCCTGGGATGGATTGTCAATACACCTCTTGGTCCCTGTTATCTGTGCCCATCTCTTCTTTGTATCATCAGCTCCCCCAGGCCTGAAACTATGGTGTCAACTCTGCTTCTCCATCTGCAGCTATGATGCCTGTCATATGTCAAGTGGAATCATTGTGAAATTGCCTCTAATTTATTATCTTTGATATTTAAAAGAGAAAAATATAAAAATTTCAGAGGCATAGTAATCTCTGAGCCAAATATTTACCACATAGGGACCATGGAAGAATTCTCCACAAATTCTAGTCAAGCATCAAAAAAAAAAAAAAAAAAAAGAGTACATCAGGCCATCTTCCGGCCTCAGGCTCCTCATCACTCGCCTCAGTTATGCACTCTTCCAAGTGGTGGTGCCATGAGTGATGTCCAACAGGTCAGACACACTGCTGTCTGTGCCATTGTCTTGTTGCTGGAGGCTGGCATTGTCTCTACCCAGAAGACAAGTGAGCCAGCAGGTCAAATGCACAGTCTCCAGTACTATTTTGTTGCTCTCGGAGGCTGACAGTGTCTCCACAGGACTGACGAGTGGCACACTCCCAGAGGGAGGAGAGGAGTGGGAGATGGCACGTGTCCAGGATGGCAGGGAAGCAGCTGCAGCTCGACTCTCAGTCCCAGAATCCTTCGCAGGGTGGCAAGGAGCTGCTGAGCTCATGGATCTCAACCATCCATCATTTGGAACTGGAAATCGGCAAAGTAATTCCTCACGAAACCAAGATGTGTGTCAGTCGGGAGTTTTAAAACAGAAAAGAAAAGCAAGACAGGAAGAGACAGCTGGTTTTGGGCTCTAGTGCTAGGCAGGAGCACTTTGGCTTTGCTCTCTGGCCCGTTGTGAGAGGTGTAAAATGAAGTGTGAGGGTTGTCAGGCTCCAGCAGCCAAATAGAAATAGATCTGCTGGTTGAAAGGCCTGAGTTCGTGGAGGAGAGGTGGTTTGGGACCTCTAGAAAGGACACAGCTGCAAAGAAATTTTACCCATGAAGACATGTATCTGCCAGGACCCATCCTTGCAGTTCTGGGATGTGGGTCCACCTCTCCTCCCCTTTTTTGGGTCCCAAGGTCCTCTGGCCTTTCTTGCCCTCCACCCAAGTAACCTGATGGCCCATCTGAGAGCTCCCCATTGGGTTCTGCCTCTGAGGCCCACCTCAGGAATGGAACAGGTAAAATAAGCAAGATAACTGCTGTATATAGGCTACCCTACTGCACCCTCATGCCAAACTCCTGGGAGCTCAGGGTTAAAGATGAGGAACTGGATCAGAGAAGACAGGGCGTAGGTCTCAAGTCACAAGCTTGCAAAAGGATGAAAGAGGAACAAAATTCCAGTGTGTCACATGCTGAAGACCACAGTCTCCAAGAACAACACGCCACAGTGCCTTCTACTTCCTTTAGCTCCCTTAGTCTCACTTGCCCACGTCCCTTCACGCACGCTCTTCCTGGCTCCCTCTGTAACTCACAAGTTGTCCTTTTGCTTCAAGTGACTTCCTTCCGCCTGGACTCTAAGCAACTCAAGATGTCTTCTAAGGCAGAAGAGCTGCCCACTGTTTTTACATGTGTATGTGTGTGGGAGGGTGCATGTGTATATACATGCTCATATGTGTGTGAGTACACGGATGTGTGGAGGCCAGAAGTTGATATCCAGCATCTTCCTCAGTCTCTCTCCACTATATATATATATATATATATATATATATATATATATATATATATATATGTGTGTGTGTGTGTGTGTGTGTGTGTGTGTATGTCTTTATTATTCAAAATTAGATACATTGTATGGGCAAATATTGTGTTGGTACCCCATTTCCCTCTTCCCTGTGCCCAATACACTGGGTAACCTCCTCAGTGGGGATGCTGGATCAGCCTGTGGGTTGGGGGGTTATGGGTAGCACAGTAGTAAGTCAGGTCCCCCACCCCTCTGTGTGTTGTTGCTGAGGGGATCAATGTCTCTGGATATTCTCCCCCACCATGGCTCTTACAATCTTTCTGCCCCCTTTTCTGCTCAGTTCCCTGAGTCATGGTGGTGAGTTTTAAGTCTGCTTTATTGTTGAGATCTTAAGATACTCTGTACTCTGCTTTGGGATGTATTGGAAATCCATTATCTGTCCTGTTGACTTATCCTAGGTTGACTGATTGGCTGTGGTTATAGGTCTCTCGTTTACCCTGTCACTCTCTCAAGGGTATTGTTTAGGGTCCATATGATAGGCCTGGGGAGGTTCATCTCTTGCCAGGGTGTCAGCCATCTGCCTGTGGCAGTTTTGTGGGGTTGACATGACCACAGCTCTCTCACTGCCTTCTGCAAAACAGAAACAGAGTCTCCATCGGAGAGTGAGATAAGTATAGGTTAAATGAGATAAACATTTCTAATTTGACAAAATTTTATTGGGATTAGCCTCTCTGTAGTTCTCTGGTAATGGGAATTTCCACTTTATTTTTTGAGACAGGGTTTCACATTGAATGTAGAGCTCACCCATTCAGCTAGACTAGCTAGCCAGAAAGCTCTAGAGATCTTCCTGTCTTGGCCTCCTCAGCATTGGGATTATAGACTCACACCACCACAACCAGCTTTTTCATCATGGGTGCTGGGTGTCCGAACTCAGGTCCTCATGTCTTTGTGACAAACACTTTACCCTCTGAGCCTTCTCTCTCCTTAGCCCCACTGCCCACTATTATTACCCACAAATAAAAGAAAGGGTGATCATACCCTGAGCATACCCAGTCTGCCTTCTAGGAGCCTCTACCACTCTAGGAAAGGAGCCAAACATCTCAGCACATCATGAATGTACTTCTCAATGTGGTTCCTACTTGTCCTTCTGGCTTCATCTCTTCTCTTCTTTCACCACATTCCAAGAACACTTAATCTTTGCCCTGAACAAGTCCACTACAGGACCCAGCAGACTGGCCCACAAGATGCACAAAAGCAGAGAGAGGTCGTTATGATCTTGTCATCTAATACTAGAATTTCTCTGTGGGCTGTGATGGCTAGCCTCCACTATCACCTTGAATGGACAAGGAATCAAGTAAGAGACACACCTCTAGGTCAGTCTATGGGCATTTCAGGGAAGGATTCACTGCAAGGTGAAGCCCCTCCCTCAGAGGGTACAGCCATTCATGCAGCTGCCCAGCTATAAGGCTGGAGGAGAGATCAGTGCTGCCTGTCTTCTTTCCTTGCTGGGAGGACATATGCCCTATTGTCGCTATCCTCCCCTAACACTAGAAGCCAGGTCTTCAGCCTTCTATCAAGACTGAAGACCAGTAGCTCTCTAGTTATTCTCCAGGCCTTCAGTGCCAGCTTGGGACCACCCAGGCATCCAGCCTCATGGACCGAGCAGCTACTTGGTTTTCAGTCTCCCTAGGTGCAGACAGTGATTGCTAAACTACCTGCACTTAGTACTTTCTTGTCCTGTAAGCTAATCTAATAGTGTATATGATTATAAATGATTATATTTTATACATACATACACATACATGCATGAATACATACATACATGCACACATACATATATAATTCTATCAGTTCTGTTCCTCCAGAGACCTTGACTCATATAGGAGGAGATGAAACTTCTTGGGACCCCCATTGGAATAAAAGTTAAAGCCCTAATGATTGCCAATGTGAGTTGTTTTCAGGGCATGTTCGCAAGAATTATATGCTCAGATGAACCTTTACATAAAAGACCATTACTCACCCAAACATATTTCAACTGATGAAAGGATAAACCAAAAGAATCTGAACACATACCACATTTTGGAATATTACTCATTCATATAAAAGAATGCAGTTCTGTTGTTGTATGCTAGCTACAACATGAATAAATTTTGAGACTTTATGCTAAAAAAAAGCAAGGGAGCTGCAAAGGCCACAGATTACCTGATTCCATTTGTATGGGACATCCTGAGTAGGTGAATAAATGGGGACAGAAATTAGAATAATGGTTTCTCGGGACTGAAAGAGGTTGGAGGATGTGATTGCTAATGGATATGGAGTTTCTTTGAGAGTCATGAAATTCTTTTGAAATTAAAGAGTAGTGATAATTACACAACTTAATGAGCATACTACAACCACTTTTTTTTGTACTTTTAAAAAGAAAATTTCATGGCATATAAATTTTATAATATAAACATCTCAATAAGCTTGTTTGTTAATGCTTATTAGAGATCAATATCTATGAAAGGAAAGAAGACATAGTACTGGAACGATTTAACCTGTGGTGCAGGCTCCTGAAAGCATCAACTAACCAGCCCACAAGCTCTCAAGCAAGTAGTGCCCATCTGAGTGCATCACACCAGGCTGAAATGGTTCAGCCTTTACAAAACCTTCACCCCCTCAATCACAAGATAAGAGTGGGACTCAGGTGAGGTGGCACATTCCTGAAGGAACTCATAGGTGGAGGCTCTCCACTGACTACTCCTTGGTCATGGGCAGCAAGTCCCAGTAGGGGTCTGCAAGGCACTAGGTAAGGGATGTGACAGTTGTTCCAGAAAGGAAGGGAAATGGAGAGGAGCAAAAGGAATAAGCAGGACAGAGAGATGCATCCCAAAGGAATCCAAGTGAACACAGCACAGTGACACCTGCTAGCCACACTTAGTGCAGCATGATTCGGAGTAGCAAAGTTATGGAACCAGCTCAGGTGCACATCAACAGATGAGCAGAGAAAAAACAACTACTGTCATGTGTCATACATACACAATAGAGAATCCATAAAAACAACATCATGTCATTTTCAGGAAACCTGATGGAATGTAAAATCAGTGGTTATGTAGAAGAATCCAGACTCAGAAAGACATACATCATGTGTTTTCTTTCCTATGTGGAATCTAGATTTGAAAAAAAAGACATGAAAGTAGAAGGGAGATCATTGAGGGGAAGTCAGAGAAGACAGAGGGTCATGGGGGAGAAAGAATATACCTAAAGTAGATAGTGTGCAAAATAAATCCCAATATTTTGTTATGTTGAAGTAATAACAAATTATTAAAAATACTATTCTTAGGACATATATGGTGAGCAAGAAGAGTGATAAAGAGGAAAATGAGGGGCATTCTACCACCAGCACCAGGCTGGATTTAGAATCAGATGCTTGATCTACTAAGTTTTCACAAAAAGCATGTATGCGTGCTATGGGGAAGGTTGTATTTCACACACTGCATCTGGTGGAGACACTTGCAATAGGAAAGCCAGCAGGGAGAAAGCAAACCCAGATATCTACTAGGAATACTTCTGCAAAAGTGCTGTCAATATATCCTTCCATTCAACCCTCCAACAGCTCCTGGAAGTAGGAAGGATGGAATTATTATAATCTTCACTGTATAGTTGAGTCAACTAATGTTCAGAGCTTGAATGATTAGCTAAAGTTGACACAGCAGCTAAGCAACTGACTCTTTCCTTCACTACTCCAAGCTCTATCCCAACCTCCACCGCCTCTGAGCAGTCTGCGAGCAGAGAGGTAACCATAGATTAAAAGAGTAATCTCTCAGCAATCCAAATGCATATCCCACGAAGTAACAGCCATCTGAAGATTAACTTCTTAGAGGAAGTGTTTCATTAATGAGCATGGCTGTCAGCCAACACACAGAATGAAGCAAACTACTTCAAAGACACCCAGAGAGGCAAGAACTCATTTGCATGTGGCCTTGACAAAGTTAAGAGTAAACCTCCAGAGAGTAACCAATAACCATTTTTTCAATTCCAGCTGTGACAGCAAGACGATTTTTCAATGGCAAGACAGAGACCCAGATTACTAAATAAAGGGCCATCATAAAACAGAGGTTACCCAGATGTTTCTAGTTTCTCTTCTAAAAAATCAAAAATGAGGGTTGGGTGGAGGGTCCAGTCATAAAGTACTTACAGTGCAAGCAGAGGACCTAAGTTTGACTCCTCAGGACACATGTAGGTGTCAAATGCTAAAATGTATGCCTGCAAATCCAATACTGGTGAGGTGGAGACAGGAGGATTCCTGGGGCTTGCTGGCTGGTAATTCTAGCTGAATCCCTGAGCTCCATGTTCAACAAGAGACCATGTCCTCAAAAATAATATGGACAGTGATGGAGGAAGACATAGAAAATACCAACATTAACACCTTTCCTCCACATGGACATGTATTTATTTACATCTACACACACCAATGTGCACATACATACGTAGACAACACACATAAAAATCACTACAACAATATTAGAAAACCAAGGGTGCTTATGGGCAGAGACGAGGACATTTTTGAACTGAAGCATGGCAATACCTCCAGCATATGAGTTGTGCAATTAGCAATGAAGAGACAAGATTCCTTAAACAAAAGAAAGAATAAAAGGAAGAAAGAAATAAAAATGGAAGAAAGAAAAATGGAAGAAAGAAAGAAGAAAGAAAAAGAAAGAAAGAAAGAAAGAAAGAAAGAAAGAAAGAAAGAAAGAAAGAAAGAAAGAAAGAAAGAAAGAAAAGGAGAGGGATTGGGAGGGAGGGAGGGGAGGGAGGGGAGGGGAGGGGAGGGAAGGGAAGGGAAGGGAAGGGAGGACATGTTTGAGAACCTATGATTCAATCAAGTTAAGTGGATTTCTTACTCCAGGGCTTCCCAAGAGGGGAATAGTTTATAAGGCAACATAAAGAGCAATAAAGCACAGGTGATATTGTTGATAACTCCAGAGAGAAGCTGATCTCCTGGACAACTAGTTCAGGCATGACAACTTCATAGCAGGGTTGCCTTCACTTCCCCCTTCTGCCTCCATGGCCGGAGTGACTAATCACTGCACTCTTATCCACTTGCTCCAGATACAGCCTCACAATCTTTAAAACACAACTCCAAGAAGCTACTACTGGGTAATTATGAATGAATTCTAGTTTTGAAACAACAACAACAACAAAAACTGGAATGAACCAGTAGAGAATGAAATAACAGACTAGTTCTTCTTCAGATAGTGACAGATGAGGAGGGTCCAGATGATAAGACATGCCAGCCAACTCCCAGAGGAGGAGTTAAGGGCTGGAGACCAGATGCCATTTGTCACTGTATCCTCAGCACCTAGCACAGTGCTTGACACATGGTAAACTCTGTGTGTGTTTGGGGAATTAATGAGTTAGCAGCAAATCACATGACAGTGATGCTTTAACGTGTTCCTAGTCTATTTCTCTGTGTGTGTTTCTAATATATTAAGAAAATTATGTGTAACCATTCCCTACTTTGGTTTAATTTCATTTATTTTTCTAATTTTTTTCAAGGACCCAAATAGAATAGAATATAACAGAAACAAACGTTGATTTGAATCTTAACTCTGCACTTACTTGCTACATAGCCTTAAGGAAGTGTCTTCACCTCTCCAAGCTTCAGTATCTTTATTTCTAAAAAGAGGATATACTCTCTCATGTAGGATGGAGCTGTGATTTGAATTTGTACATCTTCCCCAAATTCTTAAGGTTAAATGCAATCTTCAATGTACTGTTGCTAAGAGGTGTGCTTTTGGAATATGTTTAGGTCATGAAGGCATCCCTCTGGGATGGCTTACTGTCCTTGTTAGAGAAGCTACATGTGTACACACAGCACCAGCATCCCTCAAGTCCCCATCTGGAGACCAGCCCTATCAGAGAGTAAACAACATGCAAGATGTCAAAAAATTGAGAACAGAGTAGAATGCTTGAAAGAGATCTTAGTATCTGATAAAGCTATATATTTATGTGCATAAAGCACATGATAAAACCTACTTACAATAAAGCTGAGAGATTTTGAAGCATCAGATAAATATGTGGCAACTAGCCACAGAGAAGTTAAGTAGCTTGCCAAGTTCACACAGCTGGTGAATTTCAGAATTGATATTCAAGGAAGACAATACCTTTTAGCCATTGGGCTACTGGGGTATTAGAATTGGTATTTGAATGCAGACATTCTGATTCCCAAGACCATCACTACTGCATTATAATATTAAGTTTAAACACACACACACACACACACACACACACACACACACACACACATACAAAATGCATACCCATACCTGAAAGTATAGCATGCTACCTGGGGAAGAAAGAAATACCTTATGTATGTTTATTCACATATGAATATGGGACTTCTGTAAGGGCACCCTAGAAAATAATAGCATTAGTTACCTTTAGTGAGCATGGGATAGACAAAATGGGTAATAGGGACTTGGGTGGAGGGAGATATGTATTTTTATAAATTACATATATTTGAACTTTCTATGTATGAACAATAAGATCCAAAATTAAAATAAATACAGATGCAGAAAGTAAATACTCTTGCTAGGTGAGCCTTTTCAGATGACCCCAAGCAGAGGAAGCCCAACCCTCTTCAACGTTTCTATATTACCCGTGCCTACATATTTTCGGTCTCATATATTGCACTACCTTCATTTATGTTCCATTCTCAGCTCTCTTAGGCGCCAGCCAATGTGCTAGCTCTTCAAGGCACGGTTCTATTCCTTCTTTCTTGTATATCCAGTACACAGTGCAGTCCCTGATGTGTGGTGAGCATTTGGGACATGGAGAAGTAGGGAAAAAGAAGAAGTAGGGCCATCCAGCCAAGTGTCTGGTATTAGTATTTCAGAAAGGGGAATTGACTGGAGCCTTCACATCACAGTGGGCATTTGAAGAGGAAGTGAGGAAGGAGGAAAATACTGCAACCCTTGCAGGAAAGGTGCACCTGACCCAGCTAGGGCACAGGGGTGAAAGGAGTTCTGTGGGCCAGGAGAAAATGGGGAAGGTGAGCACCCAGCAGAGGAAATGGAGAGTTTGCATGGAACTTAGACCCCAAAAGGCAGGGCTCTCAGCACTACAGACCCAGCTGGAGAGGCTGCACCCTCTGATGACTGGGGAATAGAGCATGTGAGCCATCCACACATTTGATCGGTTGCTTCTGTTCATTGAAATTCACTGTATGCACTCACCCAAGGGCTGAAGAGAAATCCACACCAGTCAGGGACTTATAATAAATAAATCCCAGACTCTCTGAACAGTGAATCTGGCCCACTCCAGGCAGACCACTCCCTGCTCAGCAAAGCTGTGCTTCTGTGGGTTAGTGTGCATGTCCTTACTGGGACTCACAAAAACACATTCATTATTTGGTTGTGTTAATCATCAAAGCTGCACATTGAACTTTATTTTAGAGATTCATACTGAGGTGCTGGGGAGATAGCTCAGTCAGAGAAAATATTTGTCTTGCAAATATGAGGACGTGAGTTCCATCCCCAGCTAGTCTAGCCTCATTAGAGAGCTCCAAACCAATGAGGACACTGTCTCAAAAAAAAAAAAAAAAGATACATGGTGTTTCTGAAGAATGACACCTGAGACTGTCCTCTGGCCACACACACACACACACACACACACACACACACACACACACACACACTTCCAAATCACACTCAGGCAAAGGTATAAATGAGATGAGATAATAGCAGTTATTTGCTTCGAAATAGCTGAGACTGGAGAGAAGTAGTTCAGGTATGTGTTAATGAAACAGATTGGTCATGTATTAATTTTTTAAGCTAGGTGTGGATACATCTTTATTATCTTCTCCACTTTTGCATATGCTTGAAATACTCTATAACAAGATATTAATAAAATAGTTTTAAGTTCTAGCCTAGCATTTTAGGTAGGCAAGAATCATATTTTAATGGGTTTATGTTTATCTATGAGAATTTTCAGAATTTTGTGTCATCAATTTGATAAGATTAATTATTCTGGGGTACCACACCCTCTTTTCAATTGGTCTCTCTGGATAATAGGATTTTTTTGGATTTTTAGAATTTTTCAAATGAGATTACAAAGCTATTTGTAATCAGTGTGGGCTCTTTTGTAAAATGTGGTGTGGATTTTTCTTTTATAAAATGAGTTATCACATTAGGTATTGTGATCACATTATGTATAATAATAAAACTATTAGAAAATCTACAGATGACAGGAAAGTATTTATTAATATTTTCTCAACGAGTAACAACAACAACAAAAAAAGTACAAATAAGCTTGGCATGCCCAGTACAAAGGCATCAGGAAGAGAATGTGCTTTGAGGTAAGGATACTTCCTCCCCCCGCCCCCAAAGGTAAGCTAGTTAAATATAAAAAAAAAAAAAAGTAAAATCGCAGATAACTTGGCAAGTGTTTGCAAGGGAAATTTTTTATTTCATTATCTCAGCCTTAAATGTCACTAGCAAATGTTGCAAAGTAATGAAGGAGGTCATTAAGTAGGAACTAGAAACTCCTTACAATGCTGTGGAAGGAGTCCTGACATCTTAATTATATTCTGCCACCTAGTGACAAAGGAAGATGAACATCCTTGCCTAGCCAGGCTCCAACATCAGCCAGGGGCCCTGAGCTCTGTTGTCTAGAATCCTGTCCTGATCACCAGGGGAAGCCTGATGCTATTTCAACTCCAGGGACATCACAGACTCTAGGGTCTTTTCACGTCACTCACAGACTTGCCATGGAGTAGAGAGGCTAGCCCTCTCCCTCCCACTCTTTTCCCACAAGGTCAATGTTAATCCTGAAGTCCCATGGTAAGGAGGAGAGGCTCATACAGTGATATCTTTCCAGTGGAATGGGACAATGTTTATTCACAGAGGTTTCACAGAGAGCTCTTCATTCCCCCGGGGGGTGTTTTCAAGGCACTTTCATGAGCAGTCACACAACAGGTGTGAGATGCAAGGAGTGTTGAAACCTTGATGCCATGACCCATAATACATTGTGCTTTCTGGTAGAGAGAAGTAGGGCCATGTCTGGAAGTATGTGGCTTCTTTTGCTGATGAGACTCTGTTTCTAGGCAAGAGCCACAGAACTGCCATGCCTCTTCAGAGGCTTGCCAGGGACTCTTCTGTCATGGACCTGCTCAGCCCATGGGCAGAAGAATATTAATTAATATTACAACACTGGCATTTAACAAGAAACTATCCTGTGTAGAAAATTCGTGGACAAAATACACAGAATACAAATCTTAGTCACTGGCATGTGGAGGACCTTTCAGTAGAGTCCCTGAATATCAGCAAGAGTGGACAGGGAGCCTTGTCAGCATAGGCTGATGGCTTGTGGCACCAGAAAAAAGCCTTGGTTGAGACTGTCTGGGATGGAGCTAAGCTGTCAGTCTGTTAACAAAAATCCTACTTTGAAAATAAAGTTTTATTGAAATATAGACATGTTCATTCCTTATCAGTAGATGCCTTCCGTTATAATGGCAGACATATGGAGTTACAACAGAGACCATGGGATCTACAAAACCTAAAATGTTTATCCTCCTGCCCTGCCTGGAATGTTTGTCATCCTATTCTGTATGAATTACTTGGGGGAGAACTTGCTTTCCATCTCCTAAAAACAACTATCCACTCAGGTGGCTTCTGATAAGAATTAAGAATTGTGGGCTGGGGAGATGGCTCAGCAGTTAAAGGCACTTGTTTACAATGCTAGTGGGGATTTAATTCCCGTTTACCCACATAAAGCCAGATGCACAAAATGGAGCATGCATCTGGAGTTCATTTGTAGCAGCAAGAAGCCCTGGTGCACCCATATTCTTTATCTCTCTCTCTGTCTAATAAATAAATTGAAATATATTTTAAAGAATTAGAAATTATACAATGAAAAAAGTGCTAGAATTCACTTTCTGAGATAGATTCTGATACACTTGCACTTAAAGACAGGAGGGAGCAGAGAGGAAGAGCAGCAAACTGGCCAGGTTTGTAATGTTTGCCAACTTCTACCATATGAGTCAGACATTTGGGGCCAGTTAATTATTGCGATGGGGCTGGAGGCAAGAGTTCTCCTGCACAGTAGGATACTGTCATCCCTGGTTTCTATCCACTAAGTGTCAGCAACAACTTCCCCTCCCAGACAAAATGCCACTCATTAAGAACCCCTTTACACTTCTCTCCCTTATTTTTTTTTAACTTGGTGGTTTCTTCTCATCTCATTTGTCTTTAGAAAACATGTCTGCTCTAGTACAGTAACTGTGTTTGAGTCAGAACACAGGAAGCTCTACCTAAAACCCAGTCAACACATGATAATAGTACTTGAGACATTTCTGGTTTTTTTTCTTTTTACCAATCTGCTAGATATTTAATTCCTGTTATAAAAGGTACTCATCAGTGGAATTTTGTTCAGCTGTTTAAAAAATGAGATTATGAAATTTCCATTAAAATGGATGGATCTGAAAAAATATGCTAATTTAGGTAACCCAGGCTCAGAAATACACATGCCACATGTCCTTTCTCACATATGGCTCTAGCATGGAATATCTAGATCTGTTTTTAAAATGGAATAAGAGACAGTACTAGAAGCCAGCAAGCTGATATCAGCCTGGAGGAAGGAGACAAGAGGAGGGATTAGGGGAGGGGAATTCTAAGCAGGCAAGTAGAGGGCCAGAACACTGCAGAAAAAAAATGCTCTAAGTGGGATCAGAGGAGGGGGTGGGGAGAAAAGAGATGGGAGGAGAATTAATCAAAATTAAAGGCATTATGAATAAGCTATATGGAAACCTACTTCGTCACTAGATAACAATATATATGTTAAACAAAGAGAGTGGGGGCAGAAGTAACCCTCTAGGGGTAGATAATGCTGTGCCCAGAAAGCCATAGATTTCAGTGCCAGGGGTAGTATACCTTCCAGCAAGTTGTTGGTCAGGGAGACCCCGAAGCTCCCAAGACATTTTAGGCTATTATCAAGATTCTTGGTTGCCCATAAGAACTAGATGTTAAGATCCTATTGCTGAAGATACCACATGGGTACAGGACACTGAAAAAGCAATCTAGAACTGAGCTAGAAGCCACCTCCTTGCTGGTTAGCTGCCATAGTCCTGGAAAGCATTCTGCAGGCTCCTGGAGGAGAAAAGTCATAACTGTCCTAATAAGCAATACATGCTGCCAGCCACACAATCAACAGCATCCCAGATGTGCTTGTGGGGTCAGATAAGGGATGAGGGTAACTGTTGCAGTCAGCTTTCTAGTTGCTGTGAAGAAAGAAACCAAGCAAAAGAGGTTTGTGAAGGAATGGGTTTATTTGGCTAATGGATTTGAGGGGAGACACCGTTTCTCTCAAATCAATAAATAAATAAAAAAAGAAAGAAAGAAGTTTCTCTAACTAAAAATAAAAATAGCATTATTTACTGGGCAGAAGCATATATATATATATATATATAATATAAATATATATTAGAATAGTGGTAGTTTCCCTCTGTGTTCCATGTCTTTCCCAGTCTTAGGCATTGATTTAGTTTTCAGTACCAGGCATGAATTCCCTCTTACTCAGTGAGTCTCAAATCCAATCACAGAGCTGTTGGTTACTGTCATGGTTTGATCCAGGTGTCCCCCACAAGCAAATGAACGTGTTCTCAGTGATCTATCCTCAGCTGATGGCAGTTTGGGAATTAGAACCTCATTATATCTGTGTTGTTGGGGGTGGGCTTATGGGGGTTATAAGCCAGCTCCCCCTTGCCAGTATTTGGCACACCTTCCTGCTACTGTTTGCAGTGCTGTGGCAGAGGTGATGTCCACCCCTCTGCTCATGCCATCGTTTTCTCTGCCAGGATGGAGTCTCCCCTCGAGTCCCTAAGTCAAATAAACCTATTCCTCCACAAGGTGCTTTTGCTTGGGTTCTTTCTGCGTAGCAACTAGAAGGCTGACTACAACAAATGGCTAGAAAGAGACTGAGTATGGGTGTGCAAGGGCCTCCTGCTGCTGCAAGCAAACTCCAGACACAGGTATCACTTCATGTCTGGCTTCACCTGGATACTGGGGAATTGAACCTGATCCATCAGGTTTTGCAAGCAAGCACCTTTAACTGCTGAGCCATCTCTTCAGCCCACAAACTTCTTTTACAGATGGCAATGAATACTGGAGAGACCAAGACTCTTCCAAAAGATCAGAAGAACAATCCAGTGCTTAGTATTAGACAAGTCAACTCTACCATACTCACCAAACTCAGGGAACCTCGCAGAGAAGGTGGTGGAAAGAATGTTAACACTGCTTTCACTGCCAGCCAGGCTTCTGCAGAGATGGAGGTAGACACTGAGGAGGCTCCAAACTCCTCAAAGATGAAAAGAAGAGGCAGCTGAGACCACAGCACTAAATGAGACTTCTCTATCATGGCCTCCAAGATTCAGGGAACACTGCAGAAAGGGATAGGGAAAATATAAGAGCCACAGAATGAGAAGGAGTATTTTGGGACACTGTCCTCTGATTATGAATCTACTGGTGCATTCATGACATCATAGATGTCATCGTTGTCCCCACAAGACCTGCACAATTGTGAGCCCATCAACATTTTGACAAAAGGGACAAAAAGACTAAGACATCCGTACAAAAGTACTGCTTAGAAAGAGAAGGGTGCTTGGGGGTTAGCTATGGAGGGAAGAGGGGCAAAGAAGGGTAATAGGACAGGAATAAGAGCAAATTACAGAATGCTCATGTGTTAAAACTCTCAATAGAAAACTGTTTCCAAAAATGTTAGAGCACGCTCTTAACGACCAATTTCAAGCAACCAGCTTGACAACTCTGAACACAACTATATGTAGGGAAAGAGGCACACAGTCTCCCAGGCCAGGGAGATCCACCTCCAGCACAGCACTATGGGAGAACATACTTTCATAAGTACTAATGGTGTTGTCCTGGTGTAAAGACTGAGGTGCCTGGCCAGGATCCACACAAGTTTATATACCACAAGGCGTGGTTGATATGGAATTGCACTAGAATATGTCCAAAGAAGAAGCTAACAGTTAACATTGAATCATGTACCAGGGAATCACATGGTTTTCCAATGGATTTGACAGTATGATTCAATTCCCCTTCCAAAACAAAAAGAAACAAAAACCTGAATCACAGTAGTTACATGGCTTTGAGTTCTGTTTTATTGTGATTGTTAGATGTTTTGTTATTTACCTAACTCAGTTGAATGGGAGGGGGATATCTACAAAGGTCATTACGTTAGCTTTGGAATACATTGTAGTAAAAGCACTGACAGTGGTTAATTACTCAGAACCAATTACTGAGGCCATTCTTGGGCCATGACATTAAAGCCGTTTCATCAGCACCCAGGAGGACACTTACTCTCCTGTTCAAGGGAGGAAGTCATCTATTTTTATCTACAGTTTCAGGTCATTAGGATACAAGACTATTTCTATCAACCCTGAATTCTTGAGGGGTATTAAAATGCAAGTTTGGTAGGAACATCAATTCTGTAGAGTCTTTATTGAGCTTCTGCTACTTAGAGTCACAGGCCAATGGAAGGTCAATGAAAGCTCCGGTCATAATGTTCTTGCCAGGTTTCAGCACAATGATCAATAGTGTCACTACTTCTGGGATTTCCTTTCCCCTTACTAGCTGTGACATCCCTGGATAATGAGGCCAAAGACATTCTGGCTCACAGAATCGGAAGAATCGTATCAATGATGAAGCACAATGTCCTGTGCTTGTAGCCTCAGCTACCCAGGAGGATCATTGAGTACAGGAGTTGGATGAATACCAAACTGGACAACATAGGGAGACCCTGTGTCAAATTAAATAAAGTATCAACTCTTTGACCACTTCTGGTGTCTGGTGTCATGCAATTGAAAGTAACCCCTAAAATCCTACTCCAAATTAAGATACACACATACATTCTCTCTCTCTATATATATATATATACATATATATATGTATATATACACATATATATGTGTGTATATATATATATATATATATATATATATATATATATATATATATATATATCTTTCTCTCTCCCTCCCACACGTTAGTTTCCATAAATTTAAACTTTACCTCCAGGTTGGGGCCACTAATTCTCACGAATGTTCTCTGATTATTTCACTTTCCTGTGAGATCTTGGCATCTTACAGGATGTTTTTAACACCTGCTCAACAAGCATTGCAAATGTGTCCAGGTGGACAGAGGTGTTTCTAACATCCTAGCATCAAGACTTAAATGTACAATAGCTGGAGTTGTTGCTCATTGTGAGAAGCTATAATCAGAATGAGCAACACTTTGGGTTAAATACCCACCAAATAAAATAATAATAATAATAATAATTTTAAAATATCAGGCCCAGAGATTACTGCTCTTAGCCTCCAACTCATGAGTTTCTTTCTGCAATGCATAGTTGGCAAAATTGCTGAGAATAAATGATTTTTGTGTGCTCAGCCCTAAACAGAACATCTAAATTACTCCCTTGAAGACACAGAGAACACTGAGGAAGAGAAGGTGGGAAGAATGTAAGAGCTGGAGGATAAGAAGGAGTGCTATGAAATACTGACTTCTGGACATGACCTGACTGCTACACTCATGAATTTACAGCAGCTGTGGTTTCCCGCACAAGACTGGACCTATCAACGCTTCATCATGGATCAGAGAGGGACTCAAAAGGCCCCAACTCTCCCAGAGTAGTTATTGCAGCTAATAGTTTCCAAGAGAAGGGAGTCGTGATCTTCAGTGGTGTAGTCACTAGTAATATGTCCACACTATCATAAATGACCACCCACAACCATGCTCAAGCAAGCAGCCCTCATTTAATTCAGTGTGTCACAAAATTAATAATAATAATTAAGCAGGTCCTCCTCTACCATAATAAGCAATAGTAAATTAAAATTTGGGGTAAATAAAGAATTCCAGCTTGAATTACTGGCATAGAACAACTAATAGTAATATAGCTATTTAATAATTGTAAAGTGATTTTACATGCTAATTTTACATACAGGCAAATAAAATGTAAAAGTTATAAATAAACTTTAAATTAGGATATCATTGGAAGTCTGTCTTTTGAAGGTAGGTGAGTACAATTCACTTCCAATCCTTTGGAAATCTTGAATAGCTCACCTCCAACAAGTAATGAAGTAAATATCCTTAAAGCCTATTTCCTCTATAAGTAAAAAATCTCACCTAAAAATCCAAGCACTTTCTTAAGAATAAGGCTGGCACAAGATTAACAAAAATACAGCACACCGTTGTAAATAAAAAAGTTGTTTTGAGGGATGGAAGGTTTCTCTTTATAGCAATCATTTTCAGTGTATCTACATTGAACTGTACCTGAGTAGTTGATGATAAAAGTTTGATATGGATCAGAGGTCATCCATAATAGTAGACTTGAAAAAAATAAAGTAAGATAAGATCTTAGACATGCCTTTAAGATGGATGTCAGAGAGTAATTACAAGATCCTGTCAATAAAATAATGGAGGGTCTACAAAATCGAAGTAGATGAGCAGACTGATTCTTCTACATATCCGTTGAAACCTTTACTTTCTCACTTCCCATAAGTATCTTCATTATAGATTCTCAAGTCCAAAGTCAAAGACCTTCAGAAATTACAATACTCAATTTTCTTTAGTGGTTGTATCGATTAGGGAAAGATAGACTTATGCAGCAGGATGATCAACCCTTAACAAATGTTGATTTCTCAGCCACCTGGTGAAAGGAGGTTGGCCCAGGGGCTCAGCCCATCATCATAATCATTCAAGCAAAAGAGGCTTCATTTCACTCATGCTTTCACCATGTCCACAGCAGGAAGAAGGGAGCCTGCAAATGCACACCAGCTCTAGAAGGTTTTGTCCAGAAGTGGCACAAACCACTTCCTCTTGCATTGTTCATCAAAGCAAATGGACACAGAGGTCAAAGCCTGGCTAAGTCCAGCCAGTGTCAAGGAGGGGGGGTGACTGGAGGTAAAACTGGAGTATGGGAGACAGCTCAGGTGCCTTCCACAGTGACATATATAAAGATGTAAATGTGATGACACCTGAAGTCGCCTCCCACTCCTTCCCCTAAGGTATAGAGCTGTAGTTGTGTAAAGCGAAGACTACACACTTTAGATCACATAAAACCACAGAAATCTCAACAGTGTAGCAATTCTAGTGTGCTACCAATGCAGAAAATTTGAGCCCCGTTTTCCGTGTCTTAATGAATCCAACACAGAAAGGGAGATCAGTGTTAGGATTCTTGGGATTTTAAATAGAAGAAATGTAGCTCAAACTGGCACAAATAGAAATGGACCAAGTTCAGAAAGAGCTGCAGAAGGTGAGAGTGGATTGGGGACTTACAGACAATCAGATTTCTTTTCAGATATCTCTCCCTTTTCTGTTCCTCTCCACTGAATTCTGCTAAGTCAGCATCTTTCTCAAGCCACTTCCAGAAAGGAAATAAAGAAGAAACAAGACTCCAGGGAGTCCTAGACTTACAATCAAACCAGAACTGATTGCTCATCCTTTCAGGAAGATTCTAAGGAGGCCACTGAAAAAGTGATACAACAAAGTGTGTGCTTTATTTATTGATCTATTTATTTCCAATAGTGGTGATCATGTATGTGCATGTTTGTGGGAGGGGCCTGTGGGTGGGAAGGTCAAAGGATAACTCTGGGTGTCTTTCCTCCTTTTTTTTTTTTTGAGACAGGATCTCTCACCAGCCTGGACATTGCCAAGTAAGCTAGACTGACTGGCCAGTGAGCCCCAGGGATCCACCTGTCTCTACCTCCTCAGCACTAAGTTGATGTGCTACCATGCCCAGCTTTTATAAACATAAATTCTAGGGATAAAACTCAAGTCCTCATGCTTGCAAGGCAAGCACTTTACTAACTGAGCTACCTCTGCTGCCTATTCCTTTATTGCCTTTTGCAGTGCTGGGGATCAAACTCATAACCTCATGCATTTTAAGCACCTGTTCTATCACTGAGCTACATCTCTAGCCTGTAGGTTGTGATTTTTAAAGATTTCTCTGGCTATTGTTTGGAGATTAGTTTGGACAGAGGTAAAAGCAAAATAGGAATGAAAACTAAGGAACTGGCCCAGGGGATCAAGTTGGTATTTATCCTCTCCTGCCTTGTCTTCTGTGGCTCAGAAACAATACAGGGACCTGGATGCACCAGGAGGCCTTGTTGGTTCATTTCTTTGATAGCAATGAATATTTCTTGGGTACTTCACCAGGTACAGCACTGGGATAGAAATCCTCATGGTGGTATTCTGATCTGAGGCTAGAACACTAGAGAAAATTTTGCTTAGACTGATCCTGGTTATCTCTTCTTTCCATATGTAAATCCAAACCATGTAATTTTAGCCTACTTTTCTCTTGAGCAATTACCACAGAGCTCACAAACATCGATCACCCCTCAAGTTCCACTGATTGAAATACAAACTTCTCCAGTTGTCCACAATTTATGTTTTCTTTCTCTCTCCCTCACTCCTCTCTTTCTAGCACTAGAGATGATCAAACCCAGGACCTCATACACTCACACATACATGGAGAATCCTCAGCCACTGAACTATATCGATTTTTTTTAACTTTTGTAATTTTGAGACTTAGCTTGCTAAGTTGCCCAGGCAGGCCTTGAACTTGCAATTCTGATTTAGCCTCCTGGGTTGATGGGCTACATGAAGCTGTATCTCAAAGAATATATGCATATTTGAAACCCCTGTGACTCCCAACCCTACGTTATTCTGCTTCCTTTCCAAAGGTGATCACTACCCACAATTTGGTGTTTGTCATTTTATGTATGTTATAAAATGTTTCAATAACAACATAGATTTTTTGCACATTCTGGAATTTGCATATAGCAGGAAGGAGGATACCACTGAAAAAAGTTGGACTTCAAAATATTAATTACTGAGTTTCTATTTGTTAAACTGAAGAGTGCGTGAGAATGTTCATTTCACATTGCCCTTCAAAAATGTCCACAAACTGTCATTTGATCTGTGGGCATCTCATGAGCTTGATTGGTAGGGGTCAGTATCCTAATTTACATAGATAAATTGAGGGGGCTACGTGACTCTATAGAATGGTAATGTTAACAGAGGAAATGAAACCTTTAGGTTTGTTATTTGCAGTTGGAATAAGTTAGGCTTTGATCTGCTTATCTTATCTTGGGGACAGCTGTGGCCTGCCTAGGGGCTTTGGAGTTTTCAGGATTGCTAAGATTTACAGGGGCCCCGGACTTTGCCTCAACTTCCTTCAGAGGGAGACTGTCCCAGAAGCCTGCCAGACTCAGCAAAACCCTACTTCCTCCATGCCTCATTAGCAGGGTACCACATGCAGTGCTGTGGCGGAGGTGATGTCCACCCCTCTGCTCATGCCATCATTTTCCCTGCCAGGATGGAGTCTCCCCTCAAGTCCGTAAACCTAATAAACCCATTCCTCCATAAGCCACTTTTGTTTGGGTTCTTTCTGCACAGCAACTAGGAAGCTGACCACAATATATACATACATATAATAAAAGAACTATAATTTTAGCACTCAGGAGGCTGAGCAGAGGATTACTAAAAATCTGAGGGCCTGGGCCAAAAAGTGAGTTCCAAGCTAGTCTGAACTATAGTGTAAAACCTTGTCTCAAAAAAAAAAAAAAAAAAATTGGGCTGGAGAGATGGATCAGTGGTTAAGTGCACTTCCTGTGCAAATATGAGGACCTACCCTGGGAGATCACTGGAGTTCGATTCCCAGGGCTCACAAAAACAGTTGCGCCTAACCACACACATCTGTAACCCCAGTCCTATGGGGAACAGAGACTGAAGAATGGCTGGCAAGCTCCAAGGTAAGTAAGACTCTGGCTCAGGTAAGAACATCAGAAGAACAGTGGAAGGGACACCCTAAATTCCCTTCCCACAGGCAAGTGCACCCCTACTTCAGGCAAACCTGTGAGGCACTTCCAGGTCACACACACACATGTATGCACCATGCATACACATAACATTACACACATATGCAAAAATTAAAATAATAAAAGGTAGCTCCCATACACAAACATGCACACACATTTACATACATTAATTAAAATTTTAAATTTTAATATAAATGTAGGCTTACTTAAAATAATGAAATCCCATTGAGAAAAATTTTCATGTCTTTTTGCCTGGTTTGGATAAGTGTTCACCCCTTAGATCAATCACGGAGCCCATAGGGTAGAGAAATGATCAGATTAATCAGCAAAAAACATTCTCCCATCTTTATGGCCACGGAATGGGGTTTCCTAAAAGAAAGGTGAATTGGACAATATTGGGCAGTACATACAATGGTCATGGAAGGATCCAGAAGTATTACAACAGCATCAGGGCAGAATGCAATCAAGGTTCCTACACACAGAATGTATACCTGCTACCCAGGTGAACCATTTGCCGCGTATCACCTAAATGCTGTTTGAAAAGTAAAGATTTG
>PVHP010024835.1:0-26033 GCA_004024765.1 Zapus hudsonius
TCTCTCTAGTGGAGACAGAAAGCAGAAGTGGAAGGGGCCCTTCTGAGCCTCCCAGAAGCTTAGGTTTCCACTAAGTCCAGGCTCCCGGTATAGCCTCTTCTGTTTCCCGAGGACTCAGAGGAAGCAGCTCTCAGAAAGCTCACAGATCTCGAAGATGAAGGAAGTAGAGAGCACCATCCCCGGAGAGCAGAGAAGTGGCAGTGTTTTTAACTCGAGGGGCCTGTAACACGATATGATCATGAAGTGGGTCAAGAAATGCTCCAGAACCCCTATGGGGGTCTCAAAATGTGGCCTCTGGACCAGCAGCTTCATGATCACCTTGTTAAGGAGCTTGTTAGCAATGTCCACTCCTAGGATGGTCCCAGTCCAGAAGCTGGGAGAGGGTTCTCAGCAGCCCCCCAGGGGTGAGAACTTCTGCTTGAAAGCCCTGGTTGACTTAGTGGTGACCACCTGTGGCATTCATGAAGAACTAAACAGGTGGCTGGGAGTGCCCCTCCCAGTGCCTGGCCCAATTGGAAACCTAAGCTTCCGGGGAGGCTCAGAGGGCCCTTCAGGTACCCACGGAGCCAGACCCCTTCCACTTCTGCTTTCTGTCTGTCTCCACTGAGTTTGTTCACTCAATCTCTCTCTCTCTCTCTCTCTCTCTCTCTCTCTCTCTCTCTCTCTCTCTCGCTCTTCTGTGTGTAGTACTGGGATCTTGTAATGGAACCTAGGTCTTCTGCATGCTAGACAAACTCACTGTCTACCATCGATCGCCATCTCACTACCTCTTGCCATTTGTATGTTTTATTTTTGAGACAGTATTTCACTAAGTTGTCTAGAATGGCCTTGAACTGCACTATACCTCAAATAATCCTTGAAATTTTGATCTTCCTGCATCACTTTCTTGTTTTTTTTTAAAGACCAATTAAATAAGCCTCTTCTAACAATTTTTTTTTATTTATGTGTGTATGGGCACACCAGAATCTTTTGCTGCTGCAAACAAACACCCTTCCAGTTTCATGTGGGTGCTGGAGAATTGATCCAGGGCTGGTAGGCTTTGCAAGCAAGTATCTTTAACAGCTGAGCCACCCCTCTCCTCAGCCCCATTTTTTTTGACTTTATGCAACATGGTCTTGCTAATATCTTATCTGGTCTTGAACTTAAACTCATGGTAATCCTCCTACTTCATCTTTCCAAGTACTGGGATTACAGATACGCACCACCACACTCAACACTTTGCATTCTTAACATCTCTTCAGCAAGCAGACCTTGCTCCTTTGCCTGTGACTTCCAGGAAATATGGTTGGGCTGAGAGAAGGCTGGGAAGGCAAGGACAAGTGAGAGCTCTCTATTATGTCCAGGTGAGACTCATGAAATGGAAAGTGGCGATGGGAGTGTTGGCCAGGTGTGATGGCCACCGTGTAACCTCCTGGTGAGGGTATGGGTCACATGGACCTCAGAGCCCTCCTGCACAGACCAGCTGCCCATGGCATTTCCAGGCTAAGGCCTGGGAGCAAGCAGGTCCTGAGTCCAATAGCCAAGAGAAATTGACTCTCCTCTCCCTCTTCATGAGCATGACATGATCCTGCTGAAATTTATTTCTAAAAATAGCCCCAGATTCAATCCCTCTGTTAAAAAGCCCTTTTGTTCCCTTGAAATCAGTGTGTAGAAAAACTGAAGCGGTCCCAAGAAAGGCAGTGAGTGTTGTCCCAGAAAGTATATATGCTGGATGCCTGAATATCACTGCCCTGCGTCCAGTCTGCAGCCCAGATGTTCCACTGTTGGGAAGACGGAGAAACAGACACCCCAGCTAACCATTTTCCTGAGCATCCTGCAGGGGTGAGAGGTGGCCAGCTCTTCTTCATCAAACAGTAGACCTTCTAGATGGCACTGTCGCTCCCACAGGAGAATAGAGCTGTTTTTCATCCTCTGCATTTTTCCCCAAGCTCTAGCTTATTGTGACCCCTCCCCCCCCACACACACACACTTCTAGTCACAGGACACGAGGTGACCTGGGCCAATGTGACTCAAGTGACTTGGAAGAGGGTACCTTCCTCATGGCTCTGGGCCTAGGGGACTGCCCTTTCTCATCTTGATAATATCGGGGCTATTTTAGGATAGAACCCAGGGGGTGACATTGCCCTGGCAGGAGCTTACATTCCTTCCTTGCCTACATGCTCTTTCCCTGCCCACGCTCTGGGGCTTCCAGTTGTCGTCTGGTGTGTCCTGGGGTCTCTGCCACATGGCTGGAGCTGAGTGAGCCACACAGTCAGGACCAGGTTATCAACCATGGGTCAGCTGTTTGGAGAAAGCTCATCCTATCTGTGGGCTCTGCTTCTTTCTACCTTCTGGAGGCATTTGGCTAGGCAGCATCCTGAGAGGCTTTGCCATCATTGTCCCAGCACATCCTTGGACACCTCAACCAGTCTACACCTGAGGGCTGTTAGCATTGGGGTGTATTTTATTTTTAACTTTTTTTTTTGCAAGGGTAAGATATCATTTTGGAACAGGGTCTCTCACTGTAGTTCAGGCTGGCTTCAGACATATTATGTAGCCCAATCTGACCTCAAACTCACAGTTATCCTCCTGCCTCAGCCTCACAAGCTGAGATCATAGATAAGAGACACCATACCTGGCAATGTGGAGTTTTGGTTTGGTTTTTGAATAGAGATACACACACACACACACACACACACACACACACACACACACATATAATCACTTCACACTTTAAGGTAAACAGATTTTTTTTTCAAGGTAGGTTCTCGCTCTAGCCCAGGCTGACCTGGAATTCACTGTATAGTCTCAGGGTGGCCTTGAACTCATGGCGATCCTCCTACTTGCTTCCCAAGTGTTGGGATTAAAGGCATGAGCCACCACTCCTGGTGAAACAGATTTTCAGATATATTTTTATTTATTTATTTGCAAGCATGGGAAGAGAGAATGAAAATGGGTATGCCAGGGCCTAGTGCTACTGCAAGTGAACTGCAGACTCATGTGCCAATTTATGCAGCTGGCTTTACATCAATACTGGGGAATTGAATCCAGGCTTTGCAGGCAAGTGACTTAACTACTGAGTCACCTCTAGCCCCCCCATGTGTTTTATTATTATATTTTTGGACCACAACCCTATGGATCCATGGCCTACTGCTATCATCAGTCTATATTGAGTCCCATTCCTATTTCTGTTCTCCTCCATGCCCATGGGCAGCATTGTAATATGCTATAATATCTTTTGTTTAAATATGTATCTTAAAATGTATAACACCATTTTAGATGTACACGTGTTTTCAACTTCTGTAAAAGCTTCAATGACCTTTCTCCCTCACTAGGCACTATTCCCTCCATCCTCTTTGATTTTTTGAAGCAAAGTCTCTGACTCTATTCCTGACTAACTGGAACTCACTGTATCCCAGGTTGGCCTTGAACTCACAGCAATCCTACCTCAGCCTCCCCAGTGCTGGGATTATAGGTGAGAGACATCACACTCAGCTAAGGCACTATTTTTTAATATCCCTGATATTGTCCTGTGAAAATCTAATCTGCGGTTCTAAGGACTGATAGTATTCTGTTATCTAGCTGCTATATTTTAGCTGTCAGTGAGTGTATGGTTCCCAGGTTGCTTCCAACCTCCTGTCACCACTTGTAATGAGCCAGAGAAATTGTGCATCCCCCCTTCAGGCCCTGTGTGAGAACTTTGGGGAGATGCACTCAGGAGTGAGTCCAGGGTATGCATAGACTTACTTTAAGAAATCCCTGGTAGAAAGGATGAATTATGGATCTCTTACATCCAGGGGTCAAGGATTGAGACATTTTCTCCTGACAGTTTGTTCTTATGCTAGTACTGCATTTCTTTGTTTTATCACCCATTTCTTATTTTATATTATTATTTTGAGACAGGGCTTCATGTATCCCATGCTGACCTTGAATTCCCTATGTAGCTGAAGAGACATTGAACTTCTGATCCTCCTAACTCCACCTGGGCGTAGAGGCATGTGCACGATGCCCAGTGCTATCCCATGCTGAGGATGGAACCAAGGGCTTCCTGCTTGCGAGGTAGCATGAGGAGTGCCCCAGCCCCTGGCGCTGCATTTCGGTTGCCAGATTGAAGAAGATGCTCTCAGTTGGCAGATTTGGGGAGGGGGAAAAGGATGAAGGGAGCTTTAACCAGGAAGGAAGGGCCCACCACACCCCCCAGGTCTAGGGGTTGGGTTCCTGGACCAGATCACACAGTGCTATCGTGTGGTCAGTGCCCCAGCCCTCACTCGCTTCCAGGCATGAGTGTAGCTGTCAGGTACTGACGACAAGCAGTGCTACCTGCCACCTGTACTTTCCCTTGTACACTCTGCCTCTGACCTCCTTCCCATGCCTCCAAATGACGGTATGTTCAGCTGTGTGGAGCTCAGCTCTCAGAGAAAGGGCCCAACCAGGATGTTCAGGACAGCAGCCTGCCATGGTCAGGCTTTGTGTTGCTTCATTTTGTTTCACTTGGCTTCATTTTATTTTGTTTTTGAGACCAAGTATCATGGTGTAACCCAGGATGACTATGAACTTTGTATAGCCCAGGCTAGCCTGGGACTTTCCATCCTCCTGCCCTGCCTGCCCTGACATGCTCTGCACAGCCAGGTTCTGGTCAGCTTTCTTGGTAGGGCACAGGCCTTTGGAAAGTGTTGGAGAGAAGCAGGAAAACTTCAGAAAGTGCAGGTGAATTTAGAAGCTGGCCTGGAGCAAGGAGCTTTCAGTGCATCTCCCAGGTCACTAGGGGTGGCAAGACCAAGGCTGTGACATGATGTGGACAAAATCCACATCTCTCCACTCCTGGCCTCTTCTCAACTGGGAACTGCATGTTCTTGGAGCCATGCCAGTAGAGAGCCCAGTGCATTCTGTTTAGGGGTGATGGCAGGGGTGGTGATGGGGATGGGGTGAGGGAGAAGGATCTGGGCGATGTCTGCCTATAATGAGCTCTAGTCTGTTCCACCTGCCCAGAAGGTCAAGAGTTCAGTGTTTTCCTTGCCTGTTTCAAAGCCTTTTAGAGATCATGAGCAAGGGACCAACAGGCCTATGTGAGCCTTCTCATCAAGGTTTGGGAGGTAAATATATAGACGGTTTCCATTTTCCAGCTTTGGTCTTTTATTATTTATTTATTGATTGATTGATTTAAGAGAGAGAGAGAATGATCACTTGAAGGCTTCTTGCTGCTGCAGCTAACAAACTCCAGACACATGTGCTACTTTGTGCATCTGCTTTATTTACATGGGTGGCTCAGGAATCAAACCTGGGCCATCATTTGCAAGCAAGTGCCTTTAACCACTGAGCCATCTCCCCAGCCTTGTCACCATACTGAACCAAGATGCCTCCCTTTAAAAGAACCTGATAATCTGGGCATGGTGGTTGGTAAGCACTTGGACTCTCAGCTACTTGGGAGGCTGAGGCAGGAGGATCTCTTGAGCCTACTAGTTCAAACCAGCCTGGCTAACATAGTGAAACCCTGTCTCAAGCAAGAGAACAAAAGGAGGAACCTCCTGGTATATGCCAGAAGACAAGTAAAGTATAACAAAAGTCACCAGGGGTCTGGGTGGATGGCTCAGCTGAGCTTCCTTGCAATTTTGCTAATGTGTTCATGTCTCCAAAACCCAGGTAAAGTCGGATGCCAAGTGATACATGCATCTGTGATCCCAGCAAGCATATGACAGTGGGAGGCAGAGTCAGGAGAAAAGGAAGCAGGAGCAAGCCAACTACTCTAATACCTGTTTTCAGTCTAGCAGTTTGTTTACAGCAGCAAAGGACCTTGTCTCAAAGAAGGTGGAGCACAGACACCTTGAAGTTGTCCATTGACATCCACATTCACACCATGTTACCCACACATAAATAAGCAAACAGGGCTGGAGAGATGGTTCAGCAGTTAAAGGTACTTGCTTGCAAAGCCTGCTGGTCTGGGTTCAATTCCCCAGTATCCACATAAAGTCATAAAGTCAGATGCACAAAATGATACATGCATCTGGAGTTAATTTGCAGTGGAAAGAGGCCCTGGGATACATTCATATGTTCTCTCTCTCTCTCTCTCTCTCTCTCTCTCTCTCTCTCTCTCTCTCTCTCTCTCTCTCTCTCCAATCAATAAATAAAATATTAAATAAGTTTATTTTTAAATTTTTATTTATTTGCAAGCAGAGAGATACAAAGAGAGATAGTGACAAAGAGAGGTACACCAGGGCCTCCAGCAAATGAACTCCAGATACATGTACCACTTTGTGCATCTGGTTTACATGGGTACTGGGGAATTGAACCCTGTCCTTAGGTACTGGAGGCAAGTGCCTTAACTGCTGAGCCATCTCTCCAGCCCTAAATAAGTTTATTTTTTAAAGGCACTGACCTTCCAAAGATCAAATGGCTCTTTATCTCCTTGGTCCTCACTGTCTTCCTCCATGAGAGGGGAGGTCACAGCTGCCATATCTAGAATGGTTATGACAATGCTTTGACATGTTATCTACAAATTATGCAACAGATGTTACAGGACTTTAGGAGGAAAGAAACTAAAAGGGCTTAGCAGCCACATAAAGTAATGTGATTTCTTGCCTCGGGAGGAAAGGATGAGAATTCATCCCCTATGTTGGAAAAAGCTAGAAACAGAAATGAGAACACACCTTACCCAGAATGCCTCCAGCCGGGTGATTAATTCTGACCTGACAGAGATAACGTCTTCCTGGCCATGTGCTGTGAGCACTCTCTGATTATTCTTTGGCAGTTACCTAATAAGGTTAGGGCCCAGACTAGCTCAGCGCTGGCAAATAGCTCACATCCTAGGGAGCTCAGAACGATGGACAGGCTGATGTGCAGCTTTATGACCTGGGTCTCCATCACGTACCACCCTTTGGACTGTGTGCCCGTGGCTGGATGGTTGACCTGCTCATGAATATGTCTCCACGTCAGCCTGGGCAGACAAACCTCCTCCATGTCCTGTAGCCCTGTGCTTGTGCCCTTTTCCATGTTTCCATCAGTTTCCATCAGTTATCTGTGTGAATGAAAAAAAAATCTCTTTTCTTTGAACCTAAGGAGAGGTTCACGGTGAAGAATTTGAATGTAGACTGTCCCTTCATTCCTAGACACCCAGCAGCTGATAGTGATGATTCCAGCCCAGTTCATGGCTATTTATTGTTAAAGAAGCTGCCTTAGAGGTTTCTTTTCTTTGGGGGAAGGTGAGGAAAGTTGGAGGGATGTATGGAGCTTATTGTCCTTCTGCTTAAAGGGCTAGAAAACAAAAGTTCAGTGAGGCCAAATGAAGCTTTTCTCCATCACTTGAGTGTCCTAAACTGGGCACTGGGCATCTTTCTAGGATTAGAAACCCTTTTTAAAATGGTAACTGTCGTAGTCAGCCACACACCACTGGGATAAATCTTCAAACCAGACACAGTTTATGGAAGGAAACGATTTATTCAAGCTACAGATCCAGGGGAAGTCCCATAAAAGTGAAAGAGGCTGGCCCTCTTTCACAGGTCCGAGCAGAGAGAGAAATCCATCACCAACACCACACACAGAACAGCAAACAGGCAGGAGGGGCCAAGGAGAGAATTTCTTCTCCTTATAGCCTTAGGGTGGGGTCTTACAACCCTTCCCCAGACTTAATAGCTTCCTGAGTCTCTGGACTTTCCATCCTGAACTGCCCTCACAGGAAAGGATGTTTACTTCCAGTTCCTTTGAACTTCTTTACATCCTGCCCCTTGCTGAGAGGCTGCCTTCTTATAAAGAAGACCCACCCAAGATATTTAAAAAGATCAAGTTGACAACAAAACCTAACCATCACAGTAACCTCATTCTTTTATGCTTCTGACTGGTAGGGCTACTCCTTTCCCACTTAAAGGTCATAAGGCTTAGGGACTTGCCCAAAGAATGATTGGGAAAGTGGCAAAGCTGGTTCAGAATCTGCTGCTGGTCACTCAAAAACAACTCAGCACTTCATACAAATTATCTTCTAGGCACCAAGGAGCAAGTAGTGAGCAAGATAGGTAGAAACCTCTAGCTTCCTATCACTAAAAAAAATTCCCTGTGCTGGAAAGATGGCTCAGTGATTAAAGGCACTTGCTTGTAAAGCCTAATAGCCTGAGTTTGATTCCCCAGTACCCATGTAAAGTCAGATGTATGAAGTGGCACATACACCTGGAGTTTGTTTGCAGTGGCAGTAGGCTCTAGAATGCCCATTCTCTCTGTCTCTCTCTCTCTCTGTCTCTCTCTCTCTCACACACAGACACACACACACACACACACACTTTTTTAAAATCTCTGTCTTCACAGAACAAACATGGCCATGGACAGAAACATAAAACAGAATCTGGAGACTTACATCTGTGATCCCAGCACTTAGTAGAAGGATCTCGAGTTTGAGACCAAGCTGGACTAAAGAAGGAGTTCCAGGCCAGCCTAGGCTCCTTAACAAGACAAGTAAAACTACAATGTAAAAGCTGATTCTCAGGACACATTCTTCAAATCTGGACATCTTCAAATATTAAGATGGGTTCCTTACTTCAGTCCCCTCTCACACCTCCCAGGTTTGTCTTTTTTCCTAAATTAAAATACTTGTGATAGTGGGGTGGAGAGATTGCTCAGTGTTTAAGGCACTTGCCTACAAAGCCTAACAACACGGGTCCAATTCTCCAGTAACCACGTAAAGTTATGTGGGACTCCCCAGTACCCACATAAAGCCAGGTGCACAAAGAGACACATGCACCTGGAGTTTGTTTGCAGTGGCTAGAGGCCCTGGAGCACTTGAAAATAAATTTTAAAAAAATTTTTAAATACTTGTAATAAATAATACTTGTAATAAAGTTTTATATATATATATATATATATATATATGAGACAGAGCTTGTGTAATCCAGACTGGCCTCCAACCCATGATCCTCCTGCTTGGGCCTCCTGAGTGTTGGGATTATAGACATGCAACACTACACCTGCTGATAGAAGCGTAATAATCAATTAGGCAGAGTAAGAGATCAAAAATAGTAACTAGTAACAAAATCGGTTGATTATAACAACACAGTTCCATGAACAGATGCTCTTCCCACACTTCTTCTTATACCTTCCTCACCCTTCTCTCCATAGGACATGGCTGCTGTCCTGACAAGTTCCTATGTCCATTTTTAAAATTAAATTTTAAATACTTTTATTTATTTATTTGGCAAGCAGAGAGAGAAGGGAGACAAAGAGAATGGGCACAGCAGGGCCTCCCTGATCACTGCAAATGAACTCCACATGCATGTGCCCCTTTGTGCATCTGGCTTTATGTGGGTACTGGGGAGTCAACCCAGGTTGTTAGGCTTTGCAGGCAAGCACCTTAACCGATGAGCCATCTCTGCAGCCCCTTATGTCAATTGACGTGATGGAGTTTAACCCACTGCCTCTGGTTTTTTGCAGACCTTGCTTCCCAGGATTCCCTGGTGGCATCTAAGAAGAAAGAGTTGTGTTATTTAAAACAGACAAAACCTTGCTTATTTAATTCACTGTAAGTCAGGGCAGTAGGAGGGGTGGTGGGGACACCCTAACAGAGGAACCTACTGGAAAAGGGATTGATTGGAATTAGCAGAGGTTTGGGCCACATGTGATTTGGGAGAAAGTAATTGATAATTGGTAATTGAAATACATCCTTATCTAGTGGCCCTTAAGCTTTGTTTACTTTCTATAGTCGAGGATGTTGTCTGCTTATTAGGCTTTCTGGAACTCCTTGCCAGCCTCTGGTAGCTGAACTTAACTCAGTGGGGCTCTTTATCCAGGACTGAACCACCTATATTTTGGTGCTATGCTTAGGAAGAGCCCCTTTGTATGGGAGTAGGTGACATGTGGCACATAGCCAGCTTTTGTCTGAAGCAGAGAGCAGGGTTCAGATCAGTTCCCTCACCACCTTCACCCTTCCACACCCTCACTCGCACCAAGTGAGCTCTGCCCCACACCTCAGCCAGTATGTGTTCGTCCAGGTAACACTTGTCTGGTTGAGAGGGAGATGCCCACCTCTCTGATTCATTTACTGTGCTGACAAGGAGGCCCTCTGGTGCTGTCACACACAGACTACCTTCTCTCTCTCCTGCGACCTTGCTGGGGCCTGTGCTCCGCCTGAGCTGATAGCTCTCTTATCCCTCTCACACTAGAGAAACTACCTCCGAGGCGTCAGGCCGCTATCTCTCCTCCTCAGAGCTCCATCTGTCCCCTTTAGAAAAAAGGGATTCCACTCTGTATCATAAATAGCCAGAGCATGTTACTTACACTCTGCTTCCCTCCAAAAAGCCTCTGGAGGAAGTGTGGCTAATACCAAAACTCAGTGCTTGCTAGCTGCCAGATTTCCATATGGCTGAAGGCTGTGTCTAAGGGACCTTGAAGGAGTTGAGAGCATCTTTATTTAGACTTTCTTCCTGGTCTGCAAATGTCCATGTCAGGAGTGAGGACATGGGAGAAGACCACCCTCCAGATCACTTGGGTTCAACGCCTTTCCTGATTATTTTTTGTTTGTTTGTTTTTCTGAGGTAGGGTCTCTAGCCCAGGCTAGCCTGGAACTCACTCTTTAGATCTAGGCTGGCCTCAAACTCAACCATCATCCTACCTCTGGCTCCCAAGTGCTGGGATGATTCTTCTCACCTCTTACAGGTAAGGTCCAGTTCATAAGATCCTGTAACAACTCCCTCCAATAAACAGAGAATGCTTTAGCGCTGTTAGAGGTTGGAACATTTTATTTCCAGTTTCTGAAGTTAAGAGAATTAGTGTGGCTTGGTTTGGGAGAGGTCAGACCTGAAGACTAAAGATCTGAAATAACATGGTCAGTTTACAGGCTGCCGAGGCCTCCTAGGAAAGAAAGGGCTTCTCGAGAATCAGGTCACTCAGCTATCAGTTCGGTTCAGACATCAACTGTCAACTAAACTCTTGTGCTAGAAGGTACCTGTGTCTTTACAGATGTGGGATCCTCATGGCAGCTCTAATTGTTTCTTTTTCTTTCCTTGCATCTTCATTTCAGAGATCCAGTTGTGGCCGCCTGTATCCAGAGAGCCTTCCTCCTCCTTCTGCTTCCACTCGACCACCACAGTGACTGGTTGCTGCTAAGGT
The DNA here is from genome assembly GCA_004024765.1 of Zapus hudsonius. Lineage (NCBI taxonomy): Eukaryota > Metazoa > Chordata > Mammalia > Rodentia > Dipodidae > Zapus > Zapus hudsonius. The sequence continues at coordinate 11,062 of PVHP010024835.1, forward strand.
TGCCTCCATGGTAACACGCTCATCCTGTTTATACCTCCATCTGGGCAAGTAGCCTAAGCTAGGAACCTACCTACACTGGACCACCCCTTCTATCATCACCTGGAGGACACCGATCACTGCGACACAAAGTCCGTCCTCAACTCCGTTCCCCCATCCTTTTCCTCCTCTTACTGATAGACTTCATACTGAAGAGAGGATCTAGGCTTGGAGTTGCTACTCTGAAGTGTATTTTCAAAATATAGTCAATTGATTTCCTACCTGCTCCTCAGAGAAGCAAGAAGCGGGAAGGAGTAGGAACCAAAAGGCAGAGACACTACTGATTACTTGAAAGGAAACTCCATACTTTCTCTGATTGAGGGACTGGTAACTGCAGACAAAATGACAAACATAACAGGACATGCCTTTCGGTCCAGCTCAATAGCTGAGAGCCATGAAAGGGAGTTTGGTTGTACATTAATGGACCTGAGGAAACTCATGGAACTGCGTTCAACTGATGCACTGGCCCAGATCAATGTCCACTATGGAGGTATACAGAATATCTGCAACAGACTGAAAACCTCCCCCATAGAAGGTAAAGGCCGTTTCAAGGGTTGGGGACATGAGAAGGTACATGTCTGGGGAGCCAGTGGGTACCTGTTTGTCTGCTGAGAAGAGCCCAGTTATCTCAGGCACTGAGGAGGGAGGATATGAGAGCTAGTTCTTTCCTGGGATGTTTAGGGACTATGGTGTTCTCTGAAGACTTTTCTTTTCTCCTTGTTCTGTAGCAGTCTACAGAAATGTGTGATGTAAATACACTTATCAGAACAGAATCAAATCCCTTATTCTATATCACCCTTGGATTACAAAAGAGCTTAAATATTCTTCCTTCCATTGCTCTTCTAGTGTCATGGATTTGAAAACACCATAATGACACTTAATTCTTTGTATGCTAATAATAATCTTTAAAAGTATAATGGGGAAGGGAAGCCTACAAAGAGGTGAATATCAATTCAGCTATTGGAGCACCTTTTGGCATACAGGTAAAAATGGGGTGATAAGACCATAAGAAATATAGTCATATCCATCATATTTTTTGGATTATTGTTTTCTATCATGGGATTATCCATTTTTTCAACCCTGCCCAATAAACATTTTTTAAAAAATGTAAGGATCAAACCCAGGGTTTTGCACAATACTGTACCACTGAACTACATCATCAGCCCTCTTTTTTTGTTGTTTTGTTTTGTTTTCTGTGAAACAAGCTCTCACTAAGTTGGCCAGGTTGGCCTTGAACTTTTGATCCTCCTGCCTCAGACTCTGAGTAGCTGGAATTACAGCTGTGCTACCAGGCCCTATAGATCTCACAGACTCTGAGTTTAAATATCAGCTCTACTATTCACTCTCTGAATAGCACTGAGTTTACTCACCCACCCTCAGTCTGTTTCTTCTTTGAAATAACACTGATACTATCAAGCCAATCAAGTTAAGGGGATTCAATAATATAATGGCTGTGTATGTCCAAGCATATAATAGGTGTTAAGAAAATTAGTTGCCTCAAATTAAAACAAGAGTGCAAAGCATTATTATATCTGATGAAGCTGCAGCATTTGTGACTGCAGCTGCTGTCTGCCATGCTTCTGTGATCTCAGAGATTTGGCAAAGATGGCAATGTGGAGGTGATTTCAGGTGGCCCCATCTCTCCATTCTATGGCTAATCCTACCCTATGTTTTCTGGAGATACAATCTCTGTAGCCCAGGATGGACTCATACAGCCCTTATCCTGCCTCAGCTTCCAGGTGCTGTGATTGCGGGAGAGCACTGTCACACCCAGCTCTCCCCACCTGGTTTTGGTTTGGTTTTTTGTTTGTTTCTCTAAGACAAACTATGTATCCAGGCTGGCCTGGAATTTATATGTCCTCCTGCCTCAATTCCAAGTGCCAAGGATTTCAGGCATGTGCCACTATGCTTGGCTCTAAAACTTCTTTATTGAAAGACTTTTAAAAAATCTTTTTATTGATAGCTTCCATAATTATAGACAATAAACCGTTATAATTCCATTTCTTCCCTCCATCATCTCCCCCCCCAAATTAGTCACTGTTTTGTTTCAGTGTCATCATCTTTTCCTCCTATTATGTGTAGGTATTATCAGACGCTGTGAAATTATGAATATCAAGGCCGTTTTGTGTCTGGAAGTTTGTGCTGTAACTTCCTGTGCCTAACCTTCCTTTGGCTCTTACAATCTTTCTGGCACCTCTTCCACAATAGACCCTGAGCCTCAGTAGTTGTGGTAGAGATGTCCCAGTGCTGAACACTCCGCTGTCACTTCTTCTCAGCACTATGGTGTCTTTTGAGTCATCCCAGTGGTCACCACCATCTGAAAAGAAAGCTTTAGACAAGAGTGAGAGGAGCATCAGTGGCAGGTCTGTTATGGGGGAAACCAACCGCTCTCTATTTGGACTGGAGGCCTGCTCCATGCAAGGGAGTACATGCCTGGTACTGAAGACCTAGTCAAAAGACTATGGTGGGGAGTTCATGAGCCCTAGGGGAGTAACACCTGCTGTTGTCTGGCTAAATGCACATGTTATGCCCACCAAACTGCTTTATAAGCAGTCCTACCCTTCCTTTGGCTCTTACAATCTTTCCAACACCTCTTATGCAATAGACCCTGAGCCTGGGGAAGTGTGATAGAGATGTCCCAGATGAACACTTTTAAAAATATTTTATTAGCTGGGCGTGGTGGCGCACGCCTTTAATCCCAGCACTCAGGTGGCAGAGGTAGGAGGATCACCATGAGTTCAAGGCCACCCTGAGACTACATTGTGAATTCCAGATCAGCCTGGGCGAGAGTGAGACCCTACCTCGAAAAACCAAAAAAAAAAAAAATATTTATTTATTTATTTATTTGCTTCAGAGAGAGGGAGAGAAAGAGGCAGAGAGAGAGAGAGAGAGAGAATGGGCCTGCCAGGGGCTCCAGCCACTACAAATGAACTCCAGACACATGTGCCACCTTGTGCATCTGGTTTTACGTGGGTACTGGGGAATTGAACCCGGGTCCTTCTGCTTTGCAGGCAAATGCCTTAACTGGTCATCCATCTCTCCAGCCCATAAGCACTTTTATTTTAATGTTGAATGACATTTATAGCAGTATTGGTCATAAGGAGAACTTGAACTTCCCTGATATCAAGCAGATTGTGCTTTATACTCATAAGAATTCAAGGAGGCTCTTTTGTTCAGGTCAGATGTTCTTTCACAGAATGGGACTCAGGGGTCCAACAAGCTGGAACCTTTGGAGCTCCAAAGAGCAAGATCCAGTCTTTTCTCCTGTTTTCCTATTCCTTTCATATAGCTGTGACTTTTTCTTGGGATTCTCAGAGAACCTTCTAGCCCTAAGCCAATATATAGTCAGAGCTAGTGATCTTGGATTCCTTCCTAGTCCTGGTTTCAGTCACCTCTTCTAATAGCAGGAGCTGCTCTTCCTACAGACCCTGGGTGTGCTTGTGGTTCACGAAGCAGTTCATTGCTGTCTTCCTGCTTCTTTAGATTACAAGCATATGTCCTGACTGGCTCTCTCGCGCATGTGTGTGTGTGCGTGCGCGCACTCATGTGGTGCATGCATGTACCATGTGTGTTTTCTGTTTTGGTTTAGTGTGATTTTTGTTGTTGTTTGTTTGTTGAGGTAGGGTCTCATTTTAGCCCAGAATGAACTGGGATTCACTATGTAGTCTCAGGATAGCTTGAACTCATGGCGATCGTCCTACCTCTGCTTCTGGAGTGCTGAGATTAAAGGCATGGACCACCATGCCCTGCTTAGTTTGATTTTTAAAAATATTTTTATTTATTTACTTAAGACAGAGAAAGAGAGAGAAGGCAGACAGAAAATAAGTATGGGCGCATCAGAGCCTCCTGCAACTGCGAATGGACTCCAGGTGTATGTACCACTTTGTGTATCTGGCTATTTTTAAATCTATTTACTTATTTGCATGTAGAGAGACACAGACAGAGAGAATGGGTGTGTCAGGGCCTGTAGCCACAGCAAACTCCAGATGCATGCACCACTTTGTGCATCTGGCTTTACATGGGTATTGGGGAATAGTTCCCAGGTCGTTAGGCTTTGCAGGCAGGAGCCTTAACGCTGAACCATCTCTCCAGTCCAATACAACTATTTATGATTTTCAATGGCATTTGTTTGTTTGTTTTGAAGTCTGGGTCTTACTCTAACCCAGGCTGACCTGCAACTCACTTCACTCTGTAGTCCCAGGCTGGCCTCAAAATCACAGGGATCCTCCTACCTCACCACCTGAGTGCTGGGACTAAAGGCATGCACCACCACTCCTGACTTAATTTGATTTTTTTTGAAACAAGGTCTCACTATGTAGCCTAGGCTATTCTCAACGCAAGATCCTCCAGCCTTAGAGCCTCCCTCTGGAGTGCTTAGGATTCCACACATGCACGCCAGCCTCTGATTGTTTTTATGTGATTTACCATAGGGCTTGTCCTGGAATTCAGGAAACAGGGTGTCAAGAAAAAACCTTTCAGTCTGTAATTTTTAGCCCCCAATTCCAGCAGTGACCTCCTTGTGTGCAAAAGGAATAAAGCGGATAGGAAAGGAGATATAGAACACGAGTGATGCTGAGCTGCAGAGAAGAGCATTGATAACCAGGGACCCCCATGAGCTGATGCTCTAAAAAGCCGCTGTTCACAAAAGACCACACTTGGGTGACTGACAGTCTGAGACTCTATGAGAACAGAGATCTAAGAGGGAGCTTGAGTTCTTGTGATTGGAAACTAAGGGGAAATGTTTGAGGAGATTGCTGTTAGATGCCGTGGCACACGCCAGGGGTCTTAGCCACTTAGGAGGCTGAGGTGCTCATGAGTCTAGGAGTTCGAGGCCAGCCTGGCTTCTCAAAAAATATGTCCAGGACATTGTTCATAAGTATATAGAGTATGACTCTTTTCCTTCTGACACTAAAATAGTTTTGTTAGCCTTTATTAATGCAATTCAAAAGTCAGACAGGACTTAGTTTTAATATGCTCTCTTTAGGTGAAAGTTTTTGGCTTGCCTAAGGTCTTCGTACCAAGAAAATGTGAGAAGAGTTCATATTTTCTGACTCATGGCCTATTAATGCTCTGCTGCCTCTCTTGCTAAACAGCAACACAGAGCATGTCCAAAGCATTGAGTATTTAAACCCTGGTTTTACCTTTTCATGTCTGATAAAATGTAGGGTTGGGCCAGATGCTCCATCGTGCGATCATTGGGAGGAGCGTTGGTTAAGGTGCTGGACTGGACTGGAAACAAGGTTGAGAGAAGGAGCAGAAAGCCAGGTGGGGGTGGGGAAATAAGAGGCGTGGAGGAGGTGTGGAAGAGTCACGTGCTGCAGTCTAAGTGATGGAAGATGTCTGCCTTCATGGCCATGGCCCAGAAGTGAAACTCAGTGGGTTCACCAGAGGGAATGATCAGAACTGCCAGAAATATCAGAAGAGCAGTTTGCACCAATGGAATCCTGTTCCTATGTCCATCTTCCTCTTTACCTAGTTATTTACCTGGGAGCACATATGCAGTGTGTGTGCTGGTATGTAGGCGTATGTGTGTGGAGGCCACGCATCATTGTTGAGTATGTTCCTCTATCACTCACTTCTCTTTCTCTTTTTTTTTGGTTTTTCAAGGTCGAGTCTTGGTTTAACCCAGACTGACATGGAATTCACCATGTAGTCTCAGGTTGGCTTCAAAGTCATGGCGATCCTCCTACCTCTGCCTCCCGAGTGCTGGGATTAAAGGCAGACATCACCAGCTTGACTACTTTATCTTTTTTTTTGTTTTGTTTTGTTTTTTTGAGGTAGGGTCTTGCTCTAGTCCAGACTGACCTGGAATTCACTATGTAGTCTCAGGGTGGCCTTGAACTCAAGGCGATCCTCCTACCTCTGCCTCCCGAGTGCTGGGATTAAAGGCGTGCGCCACCACGCCAGGCTACTTTATCATTTTTTGAGGCAGGATTTTCTTTTTACTAGTCCAGAACTCACTGATTTAGCTAGACCAACTAGTCAGCAAATCTCAGAGATCCTCATGTCTCTGCCTCCCCAGCGCTGGGATTACTGGTACACACCACTGCATCCAGCATTTCACTTAGGTGCTGGCAGTGGGAACACAGGTTCTCAACTTTGCCCAGTGAGCCATGTCCCTGGCGCTCTTCTTCTTGGCTCACTGTGTAGCCAGGCTGGCTTCCTCTACCTCCTAGTGCTGGGATTCCAGGTCTGCACAACCACACCAGCTCCTGTTCCAATTTATTCATCCCTCTTCTCTGATTGTCGGTTCTTTCCCTGCCCTGTTCTCACCCCAGCACTCTCTCTGATACCCCAAGAGCAGAGCAGTTCAGTTGACTCAGGCTAGAAGAGGGCCCCATTTTCTGAGTGGCCCCAGCTAGTCTCAGGGCCTCCTGAGCAAGGGAAACATGATGAGTCTGGAATGAAAAATCACCCATGGTTTGAGGGCAGCCAGAAGAGATGTGTTCCTTACATTCAACCTCCCTTTGTAAGCAAGAAGGAGGAGCATAGAGTCTTTTGAACTAAACAGACAAGAAGCTTGTGAGTATTCTTTCCTGCCCGTGGACCCTTTCCATGATGGTCCAGTTATGCTACCTGTTTAGGAGGAAGAATCATGTGTTCTGAGAAGAGCACCGTGGTCAGAAAAGGGGAGCTTTAGCCAGGGTGGTGACACACTCAGGAGGCAGAGGTAGAAGGATCTCTGAGTTTGAGGCCACTCTGAGACTACATAGTGAATTCCAGGTCAGCCTAGGATAGAGTGAGACCCTACCTCAGAAAGGAAGGAAGGAAGGAAGGAAGGAAGGAAGGAAGGAAGGAAGGAAGGAAGGAAGGAAGGAACAAAGAAGAAAAAGAAAGTTCGTTCTAGTATCCCTTCCCCACACTCTCCGTCCATCTCTTTAGGAAATGTTAGTGTTGGGAATGTGGAGGGCCAGGCGAGTGAACACAGAATGGAGTAAGTGTGAGAGGAAGACAGGACCAGGCTCCTTTGGATTTCTTCACCTCTAAAGCTCATGGTCTGTTCTGGATTCTCCATTTCATAGATCTCATGCTTCAGAGGTTAGAGGCACAGCCCTCTGCCTGTAGCCATCTGCTTGGACTCTTGAGCCACCTCTCCTAGGGTGACCCAGCCCCTTATCTGGGCCTGGCTGCATTCTGTGGTCCACTGTGCCACCACCCAGATCTGCTAGCCACTAGAGAGGCTGGCTACCCTGTACACAACCAGTGTAGGTAGAGCAGTAGCTTCATTAAAGACATTCCTAGAACTGGGTAGAGAAGTGAGAGGGTTCTTGTAAAGCGTGGGGGAAGCAAATGAAGGGTGAACATGCCCTCCCTCTGGCCCACCTGCCCACAGGGAATGCCTCTGGCACCCCAGAAGTTCCCTGTCTGACTTGAGATTCATGCCTATGGCTGAATTGGGCCAGGACAGCTGGGAGTCTTCTCTTCCCCACCCAACCCACCCAGACTCTGCCCAGCCTCTCCCTGCCCAGAACTGGCAGGGGGGCCGAGTTCTTGATGGGAGTGTGGCCAAGTCTTCTGTGTCTCCCCCCGCCCGCCCCCCCCCCCCCCGTCTCCTCTCCCTCCCCTAGCTCAGCAGCAGCTCTTGCAGGAGTGTTTGACTTTGGTGTGCTTTTTAAACTTAGAAAACTTTTTAGTGCTGAGATGAAACCCAAGGCCTCCTGCATACTAGAGTCAAGTACTCTGTCATTGAGCTAGATCCCCCAAAGTTCTAGTTTGTGTGTTTTTAATGTGTGGGTGTGGGTTTAGTGTGTGCACATGTGTGTGCAGATGCATGCACTCCTTGTGCACACGTCCTGAGGCTGGAAGAGAACATAGTGTGTCCTCCTCTGTCACTCCTTTGCTTCATTTCCTGGAATCAGGGTCTTTACTGGACCTGAAGCTGCAGTCAGTGACCTTCCTGTCTACCCCCAACCCCATCACTTTGGTAAATGCATGTGTGGCCATGCCTGGCTTTTAATGTGTGAGCCATCTCCCCAGTCGTATGTGTGTTTTTGTTTGTTGGCTTGAGACTCAGTGATTCTCCTACTGTAGCAGGGACTGGGCACAGCGGGTGAATACCCAGGGCCTCACCCACCACTGCACTTCCCCAGAGTTCAGGTCTCAGAATGCCAATAAATTGGACAACCTTGACAGAGTATCTTCTTATCACACACGTTTATTCTAGATTAGAGTCAGTTCAGGGGAATTGACAATGGGATAGGGGGAGCAGCCCAACCACCACGTGGTCTGTGAGGTTTATAAATCATCATCAAAAGTGCACAGAATCGCCAAACAGTGAAAAAATAACACACATGATAAAGAGAAAATTCTCCCCTCCTTCTCCCTCTCCAATCCCGAGATCAGAGGAGGGGGAGGGGTACAACTCACCACTCAGTCAGGTGTACCTCCAGCCCAGCAGTGAGGACAGGAAAAGGAAGAACGTGTCCCAAGCTTGAACTAGGACTTTTAAAGGTTTTGCTGGGGGAGTGGCCAGACCCTGCCTGGGAATGTTCTTGGCAATGGGAGGTCACTGTCAGAGGCCACACCCTATCTACCTGTGGGGGAGGGTCTTTCTCCTAATCCCTCTCACTACCTCAACCTCCCAAATGCTGGGATTGTAAGAATGTGCCATCACCCCTCCTCTACCTCATCCCAGCTATTAGTTTATTTATTTATTTATTTATTTATTTATTTATTTATTTATTTATTTATTTTTGAGATAGGGTCATAGACCTCCAGGCTCGCCTCAGACTTGCTAGGTAACCGAGGATGAACTTCTGATTCTCCTGCTTCTACCTCTGGAGTGCTGGATTACAGGTTTACACCCCCTTGTCTGGTTTGTGCTGTGCTGGTGATCAAACCCTGGCCCTCGTGCCTGGCAGGCAAGCACTCTGCCAACTGAGCTACATGCCCAGTTCCTCCTATTTTGGCTTTTAACCTCCCCTTCTTGTTGCCTTGCATTGGCCCTTCAGCTGTGGGTAGCTGAGGCAGATGTCACCTCTACCTTAGAAGTGGGGCTTTCGCTATTTTTATTCAGCTCTAAGGTGTGAGTGCTGGGAGTGTGACTCTGGTTGAAGGAAGCACGTGCCTGCAGTGTGGGAAGGTGAGGAGGTGCTCTGGACGCATTCCCTTCCCTGGGTCACAGCTGACGGTTCAGAAAGGCATAAAGCTGGGGCTGTGGAAAAAGAGGCCCAGGGGAAGCTGCCACCTCTGCAGGCCCAGTGAGGAGGATGGAGCTTTGCTGTTAGTCCTGTGTCTCTTGCTTTGACCTTGAGTCTATCCCTTCACTGCAGGCCCAGCAGATAGTGGGCACATCTCCCCACTGTTCTGTGTTGAGCTGGAGGTACCAACACAGGAAAAGCTCTTTTTGCTCCTGGCAAGTGCTGTTCTCGGCCCGCAACAGGAGCTGATTCCATCCATAGGCCCTTTGATCTTAAGCTTCTCATCCCCTCAGTGTCCAAACCCAGAGCTTTCAGGTAGGACTTCAGGTGCTGTGCTTTTTGTTTATGTGGCGAGGACTGGGACTCAAACCCAGTGTCTTCTGCAGGTTCGGAAGCTGTCTGCCACTGAGCCACATCCTCAGCTCTTGAAAGGTATTAGAAGGTCTGTTATGCCTTCAATTAACCTAGAGAAACTTTTCTTCTCCTTTGCCCTATCTTTGTGGGAGAGGTTTCTGCGGCCTCTTTTGGCAGGGTATCAACTCAGACAGCTGGGAAGTCCCTGGTGATGTCTGACCTAGCCCCACCCTTTCTGGAGCTGAGCCTGTTCTGATAAGAGGTGCCTGCACCCACACCATGCTTGGTGTCTGCTGGCTGACCAGGCCTTGTCTTGCTGGAACCTGCCACCCTCACTTCGGGCTGGGCTGCACTTCTCTTCCCAGGCCCTGGGTGCTGCAGACTCACAGCATTCACGAACGTTCCTCAGCTGCAGCTTCCAGCCTGGGTGGGGCAGTGACTTCACAAACTGACCTTCTCTTTCCTCTGCCAGCTCCTGTGCTCAGTGTGGTTTTGAGGGTGAGAAAACGCTCTGGGTGTGGGTGGGGCTGTCTCTCTCTCATGTTCTTGGGGACAAGTTTTCCTCTCATTCTCCTCATGAATTTCTTGGGGGAAACCCTTTCCCCATGTCTTCCTGCCAAGTCTTCCCTTCTCCAGGAGACTGTATAAGTATTTGAGAAGCCACTGTGGAGATCAGGGCCCAGAACGTTTTTCTGGGCTGGGCAAGCATTTGTGTGAAGCTGCAGCTGCTAAGCTCCTGGAAGCCTCTCTGGGATGGAAGAATGGAAGGGAAAGCCCAAAATTGGGGATTGGCTGAACTCCCAGCCCCACAAGGCTTTCCTGTGCAGCAGCACATGTCAGAGAGGATTCCCAAGGCTACTTTGCTAACATCCCCAGCCTGCCCCGCCCTGCTGCAGAGCATGCTGGGAACTGGGACAGCCTCTTGACTTCTTAAGGTAGCTCTTGTACAAGTTCTATGTGACTTAAGGTGGAACAGATAGATGAATAGAGAAGCAAATGGGTGACTTTGAGGGAGATCAGCTAGGAGAGAGCAAGCCTGACCTTTTATATTGTCCACATCTCTTATTTCATCTGCTTGAGTCCATGGGAGCCTTTTAGTGAGCACAGACTTCAGAGATTGGACTCTGATGGACTTACTGCCACCTCTGAGGACAGGAAAGAGGCAAGACCCATCATAGACCACAGGACCGGTCATGGCTTGCTCAGAGGTGCTGAGGAAAGCAGCATGTGGGTCTGCCCTGTGGTGTAGGAAGCAGATGGCCACCCACTGACTGGGTTTGAAGGGTATTCACAGGAGGCAAGAATTTCAGTGCCAAAACCTGCCAATTCCCAGAAAACCAGCACAGGTTGGTCTTATGAGAATGTAGCCTCAGCTGAGCCCAGCTACCCACATGACTAGGCCCTTCTGGGTATAGGTCGACTTCCACCTGCCTCCTGTGGAAGACACCCAGGTAGCTGTCACCCCTTCAGGCCTTAGTTGGCTTACATGTTAAGCAGAATGAATCTTAACGGCCTCCTGAGGGTTGTGATATTTGAATGAGAAGGCTCGAATGTGCCTGGTGAGGCATCTGTAGTCATCACTTGAATGGTAGCAACCTTATTTATTACTCACTCTCTTCAGTTCATTCAGCAGATTTGTACGTGCATACTGTGCCCTTGTGGAGGGGAGAGGCAAGCAGTCAATGAATGAGAACGCTGTGGCAGGCAGGGCAGGGTGACTGCTGGGGCTACAGCTGAGATGGGGGCTTTGCACAAAGCCCTGAGGAAGGGGAGAGGACTAGCCAGGAAGAAGCACCTGCCAGGGAGCTGCATGGAAAGTGGGTTGGGCCAGCGCTCGGGAAGACTGGGAAATGGGAGGAGATAGGTGGTGTAAGTTCATAAGGAGCCTTAGAGGCCCTCAGAAGGTCTCGGTGCCCAAATTCACCCCAAGGGCCACAGGGGGTCTCGAGCCAGTGGAGCAGGGTGAGAGAGAGAGAGAGACAGAAGAGAGGGCCAGTCACAGTGGTCATAAGGCTAAGCTAGGTGAGTAGTAGCCCCGCCCCTAGCTGCTCCCACTCATTTGGGGGAAGGTGTTCCTAGGGTATTGGGGTGTTCCTTTTTTTTGGGGGGGGGGTTTCAAGGTAGAGTCTCGCTCTAGCCCAGGCTGACCTGGAAGTCACTCTGTAGTCTCAGGCTGGCCTCGAACTCACAGCAATCCTCCTATCTCGGCCTCCCAAGTGCTGGGATTAAAGGCGTGCACCACCACGCCCAGCTGGGGTGTTCCTTATAATGATCTGTAACATCTTTTTATGTTTGTTCATTTGACTTTGATATAGGGTCTCTCTCTGTAGCCCAAGCTCACCTAGAACTCGCTACATAGTCCAGGCTGACCTCAAATTTGTGGCCATCCTCCTTCCTTAGCTTCCTGAGTGCTAGGGTTACATGCATGAGCTGCCATACCAAGCTATAGCCTTTAATAGCTAATGTCCTGGTTCATCACCATAATGGTCTCCTAACCCTTTCTAAATCAGGAAAGGCATCTCCTCCCAGTACATTGTGAATCCCACGTCTTTGAAAAACATCCCAAGTAGATTAACAAAATATATAGTTCCTAAATCCTTCAAGAAAACCTGGCCGACCTGCAGAATAATTTAAAGTTGGCACAACCCTTCCCTTTCTGGTCCCTGACGAGAAAAAACCAGCAAGGCCCTGTTCCCTGGCCACCCTGCCCCTGTCTGCCTAGGGAACCAGAGGTTCTGCCCAGAACACTCCTTTCCCAGGCTCTTCTCTGCCTTTCCTACAGGGAATCTGACTTCCCAGAGCAGGACCCGTGGAGGAGGAGGCAGGGAACATCTGGGAAACTGCTCAACTTGCTTCTGGTGCTTTGGTCAAACCCTGACCCCCTGTGGGGCTCAGCTGGCTGCCTGGCTAGAGACCAGGATGAGGTACTTGGCACTGGGCGACTGGGCCCTGGATTAAAGCCTTGAACACCAGGTCTTCAAACAGCTCTCTGCCCCTCCTACTAATACTAGAAAGTGAAAATGGTGTCTACACCCTCAAACCCATCCTTGCACTGTATGAACAGCAGCCGATCACGTGACCTAGCCTGCACTTTACTTCCACCTCCTTCTCCCAGGCCGCGAGTCCAACTGCTGGCAATTTGGTTTAATGGGAACTAGGGGCCCTTACACAACATTCCCATTTTCACGAGTTTTTTCTTTCTTTAGATCTTCCTGAGGTCTAACCCCCACCTCTCCTGCTGTTGAGGTCACACTGCTGGTATTCTTCAGGACAAGGGAGAGCTGCTTGCCCTTATACCATGCTGCATTCCTTCCTTGCTGACTGACTCTGAAGTCCCTGTTGTCACTGTCTGCACTCTGTCCTTACTCCTTCCAGGCACATGACTTGTCTTGCTCTGTGTAAAGCTCAGTGGAACATCCACTGCCCCTGACCTTCTCCAGCTGCTGACCTATTTGCAAGACAAGGGTTGCCTTACCCTACCATCAGGGACCCCATCAAATAGGCAGCCACAGCTTCCAGTGCCAAAGTCAGGACTAATGCAGCGTAATGTGTAAACAACTTGAATACGGAAGACATTCACCACCATGTTAGGATCCAACCGCCTTAAAGAATAACCCATCTAGGTTCCAGAAAAGGTGGCAAAGTTCTCAGGAAGGCGCTGAGAATAATTCTACCTTGTTTCCCTCTGGGAATGTGTGTGTGTTGTGTGTGTGTGTGTGTGTGTGTGTGTGATTAAGTGGTGTGTGTGTGTTGTGTGTGTTACATGTCATGTGCTAGTGGTGAGGATGTTGGTAATCAAGGATTATGTAGTATCTAAAAGCTTTGTGGGCCTCTCTCTCTCTCTCTCTCTCTCTCTCTCTCTCTCTCTCTCTCTCTCTCTCTCTCTCTCTCTCTCTTTCTGTCCAACCTAAGTAGTGTTTCTTATGATACCTAGTAAGTAGTCAGTACTTGGTAAAACTGTCATACCTTAGTGGAGGATGTGTATGAGACAGAAAAGCAGGCATGTTCGTGCTTACAGGGGATGTTCACAAATCTAGAGTCTCAAAGCTTGTTCCAGTGCTCTATGGCTCCTGGAACTTGAAATGCACCCCCACCTCCACCTTGCATGATCTTAAATAGATAGCTTGTTCTTTCCGGCCTTTGTATGTGAGCCGGTGGATGGAAACTTACTCTGTATTCAGATCATCACCAGAATTTGCATGTTCCTGTGAGAGAAGCTCTCCATGCGCATCCAAAGAACATTGGAGCATTTCTGTTCTTACTGCTTGAGCCTAGGACCTACTCCAGATGGAGCAGATGATAGCTTCTCATCCTGGTTACTAAGAGAAGCAAGGAGTCTCCATCCAGAGGCCAACTACTCACTCTTTGCTCAATTTTAAACTTTTAAATGTTCCATACCCCTGGAGCTCTGGGCAACTTGGGATGATTGGCCACTCTCACTGGATCTCAAGTTGGGCATAGGGGAAGCAAGGGATCTTTATCTTTTTCAGTTCATGTCTTTTTCTAAATATTTCTTTATTTGTTTAAGAGGGAGAGATAGAGAGAAAGAGGCAGATAGAGAGAGAATGGACATGCCAGGGCCTCTGGCCACTGCAAATGAACTCCAGGTGCATGTACCACCTTGTACATCTGGCATTACATGAGTACTGGGGACTGGAACTTGGGTCCCTAGGCTTTTCAGGCAAGTGCCCTAACTGCTAAGCCATCTTTCCAGCCCACAGTTCATGTCTTTTATTAACTGATACACAATTATTGTCTTCTGACTTGTAAGTCAGACAGCACTAGCCACACTGATAGTTGTCAAAGTGGCTGGGCGGAAACTCCAGCACATGTTCCTCTGACGAGCACTCCTAATGAAGGTACTCATTTTGCCATTTTATTCACCTAGTGGTATCAGGACAACTGACTTAACCTTCTTTCTCTTACGTTTCTTCTTAGGGGTGCTGTAGGACGTTCTTTCCTTGTCTTAGTGCCAGCACAAAGTCTTTTTGAATGGTGTAATCTGACAAAATACGCCCATTTTCCAGCTGCTTTCCAGCAAAGATCAGCCTTTGCTGATCAAGAGGAACTCCATTCTCATCCTGGATCTTGGCCTTTGCATTTTCTGTGGTACCTGAGGGTTCAGCCTTGAGTGTCTACAAGGGCTTCCATGAAAGCTTGCCTCTTGGCAGTGGTTCCACAGCAGGTGGTAGATGGGAAAGAAAGGATCTTATTAAGAAGAGGCCTTTTAGCCAGTCATGGTGGCGCACGCCTTTAATCCCAGCACTTGGGAGGCAGAGGTAGGAGGATCATTGTGAGTTTGAGGCCAGCCTGAGACTGCATAATGAATTCCAGGTCACCTGGGCTAAACAAGATCCTACCTCAGGAAAGAGAGAGAGAGAGAGAGAGAGAGAGAGAGAGAGAGAGAGAGAGAGAGAGAGAGAGAGAGAGAGAGATGGGCAG
>PVHP010024836.1:0-26070 GCA_004024765.1 Zapus hudsonius
GATTCCCCAGGACCCATGTAGGCCAGATGCACAAAGTAGCGCATACACCTGGTTCATTTGCAGTGTGATGCCAGGAAATCATAAATCATGTACATATTCATTCACTCTCATTCATTCTCTCTCTCTCTCTCTTTTCATCCAAAAAGCTAGAGAAAGAATGACGAGACTAAAAATATGATGAGACAGTGAAGACACATGGGTTTGTTTCACTGGAAAACTCTAATGTTTACCAAAACATTCCAAAAGCAGGAACAGTTGTATGAATGATACAGCAATATCATTAAGAGGTCATGGCTAAGAATGTTTTAGAATTAAGTAGTTCTCAGACTGAAAGCTTCCTTACCAGAGCACTAACAAGAAAGCCCTGACTAACACATTAACCCATCATTCCTACAACCAGTATTGATTAACACGGACAGGAGAGAAATCTGCACAGGGACTAGAGAGATGACAGTAAACGAAGCACACCAAGTGGCTGCCATCATGGACCACATTTACTAGAGAGATACTGCAAGTTAAAAAATATGTAAGGCACAGTATGTCATTGTCTAATACAATGAGATGATATAAATCAGATAATGAAGAAAGGAATGTCAACAACCTTCCAAGAAGCTAGGATTGAAAGGAACATAGGACACCTCACACATGGGTATTCTTAAAGGGAAGGAAGAAGTGAGGGCTGGGAGGCAGCTAAGTGGGTAAGAAGGCTTGCTCCACAGGCATGAGATCCTGTGAGGACCTGATTTGCCTTGAGTTCAATTCCCTAGCACCCACATAAACATCTGGGAGAGCCCACACACACCTGTAACCCCAGTCCAGTGGGGAACAGAGATCAGAGAATCATAGAGGCTCACTGGTCAGCCAGCCTTTCTAGGGGGAAAAAAAAAAAAAAAAAAAAGCTCTGTTCAGCGAGAGCATCCATTTCAAAGAAACACGTGGATGACTGATAGAAGAAACCCAGGCTAGAGAGATGACTCAGTGTTTAAGGAACTTGCCTGCAAAACCTAAGGACCCAGGTTCAGTTCCTCAGTACCCATATAAAGACAGATGTGCACAGTGGCACATACATCTGGAGTTTGTTTGCAGTGGCTGGAGGCCCTGGTGTAACCTCCCTCTCCCCATCCCTCTCCCCACCCTGGCTTCTGCAGAGCTCACACATTTGCACACACATTAAGTAGCTGAGGAAATACAGGGCATGGGGTAAAATAATGCATGCCCTTCTACATTTATGAAATTTGGAAATAACATAGTACAAATTAATATTTTAAGATTACCATATTGGATAGTAGATTGAAGACAGGCCCTTTGGCTCAAGAATGAAAACACATTAGAAAGCAATAGCAACACTCTAGTCAAAAACAAGACAAAAACCTAAAAAATCTCAGGTAAAATAGACAAAACAGGTGTGGTGAGTGGTGAGAAGTGATAAAGTTCTGGGTATTTTGAAGGTAGAGCCAATAGGATTTCTGCATGTGTCAGATATGAGATATAGAACACAGAAGATATCTGCAAGGCTTTTGTCTGAGCAACTAGAGCAATGAAATATATATTATCAAAAATATAGAACCGGAGCTAGGGAGACACTAGAACTATGGATTTAATATGTTGGTTTTTTAAATATTTTATTTATTCATTTTCAAGCAGAGAGATACGAGAGAGAAAGAGAGAGAGAGAGAGAAAGAAAGCACCAGGGCCACCACCTTGTGGGTCTGGCTTATGTGGGTCCTGGGGAATTGAACCCAGGGCCTTAGGCACTGGAGGCAAGTGCCTTAACTGCTGAGCCATTGCTCCAACCCAATATGTTGTTTTTGAGATGCTTAACCAAAACCAAAGAGCAAGTAGTTGGATAAGTAAGTCTAAATTCAGCAAAGGAGTTACTGGCAATATACAACTATAGGAATTATACAAATGTATTTTAGACCATAAGCACAGCTAATACCATATAGGAGTGATTTTGGATAAACACGTATGAGGACTATATCCTGGGGCACTCCAACATCTACAGGTCAATGAGATAGGAAGGGAGGGATAGATACTAAGGCAAGCCAGCAGTGTAAGAGAAGAATCAAATGATGGGAAGTAAGGAAACCAAATACTCTAGAAGAAAGGAATGATGAATGCCATCGAATGCTACAGACTTGTTAAAGTAGACTAAAGACTGAGAACCGACTGCTGGGTTTAGCAAGATTCATATTACTGGTGATCTTTACAGGAGCTGTTTTAGGAGAATGGCGGGTATGAAAGCCTAACTGGAGTGAACTGGTGATGAAAAGAATGCATGGGGATACTAAAAGTTCCTTTTCAAAGAACTTTTGCTATTAAAAAGGCCAACAAAATAACAGCAGATCAAGGGAATTATGAGATCAGAACAGAATGCTTTTTGTTGCTGGAGAAGGAAGTTAAGATGCATGTGTGTATGCTGATGGGATCTAGGACAGTGAAAGATGCAGAGACACAGGTGAGAGAGGAGAATGCCATCCAGAGTTCTTGAGGCTTCCATGTACGCAATCTGTTTGGAATTGGGAATATAGGGTTCTTCAAATATAGACAATGAGTATAGATTCAGACATTTTGGGTGGATATGGATATAGGAGGGAGTAAGACATCTCTTTGGTGGGTTTTTAAAATATTTTTCCATTTTAGATACTTTCATACATGCGTGTTGATGTTATTTCCCCCAACTTCCCTCTCTCATGCCCTCCCTTCCCCTCCCATGAACAGCCTTCTTCCCATCAATCCATATCCTACTCCCATACCTTTTTATCCAGTAAGTTAAATCAAGGTTGCTTACATGATCATGGGTGGGAGGTGATTTACCATGGAATGTACAACTTACCAGTGGTTATACCACTGATGAACCGGATTCCCCATCTCCTCCCAGCAGCCATTAGCTACTCTGGGAGATCCCGCTCTCGGGTATCCTTCCCCCAACATCTGTTGAGTACTGGCAGAATCAATTTATGTAAGAAACCACAGCTGCTGTGAGTTCATGAGTGTAACAGCCATGTAGTATCCAGAGGACAGTGCTTCACAGCCTCCTCCCATCCTCCTGCTCTTACAGTCTTTCTGTGCCCTTTTCACTGAGGATCCCTGAGCCTTGAGGGGATAGTTTAGATGTCCTGTCTGAAGCACATTACACAGTAGCCACTTTCTCTCAGCAAGTTTGCCAGAAATGGATCTCTGCATTAGCCACTGCCCCAAAGCTTTCTTTTAAACATGTCTATTTTCTCAGTAATATAAGAAGCAAAATCAACTATCAGTTACAAATTCCTTATTAAATATATAAGGAATATCTTTAATTTTGCAGTTAATTTACAAGATTAGAGTCCTTCTAATCTATTCTTCTGTAACCTGCCTAAGATAATCATTAGTATAAAAATAAATTTTAGTGGATTCTTTTCAACGAGATAAAACTGTATACCACAAAGCCAGACTAAAGTATTATTAGTTTCTAAATAAACTTATGTTAGGGTGACTTCTCGATGACACAGTATTACATAAATGTACTCACAGTCAAGCCATTGGTTTGAATAGTTTGCCAAAGGATTAGCATGAGTAATTATCTAAATTGTAATACAAGTTCTTCAGCCCACCTCAGATGCACTGAATCAAACGGAATGACAGCAACCTGTGTTTGTTTAACAAGGTGCTAGACACTGAATATGTGTGTCCCTCCAAAATTCTTATGGTGAAGCCCCAATACTAATATGATGTAAGAAGGTGAGGCCTTTAGGAAGTTATTAGGTCTTGAAGGCAGGACCCTCATGAATGATTTTAGCACTCTAAGAGAAAGATACTGGAGAGATAGACAATCCCTCCCTTCACCTGTAGCCATTATAAATTTTGGACTTCCCAAACTTGGTAGTGGTAAGAAATAACTTTTCATGTTTTATACCCTCCAGTCAGTGGTATTTTGATATACCACATTAAGAGACAAGGCCTCAAGTGATTCTGATACATGCTAAATTCTGAGTCACTGAAATAAGAATAAATCACACAGCTGTTACGACATTCAACACTGTAATTGTAGACCATAAATTAAATATAAACATCAGATAGAATATAAACTTCAAAGACATAATTCAATGACATATTTTATAACAAAAAAATCTAGCAATAACTAATTTATAATTTTGAAATTGAAAAAAAATCACACCTCAAAATCATAATGGAAATATATCCAGCAGCTCCTCCTTGTGGTATAGGATATCTAATATTTTAAATACAAGAAAATGCTCCCAAAAGACAACTCTGTTGCAACATCAACACCATACATTTTACTTAGAAAAACAAGATGGAAAAAAGTTGTTTCAAGCTTAAGCATCACCAAACTATCTAGACAACTCAATTAATACACAGTGTATATCTTTACAAGATATTTTAAAAGGTTCCTAAAAAAAGACACTGTCAAGAAGCTGATGATGATCAATGACTGAGACACACTCCTGTTCAGCTAATTAGAACCACTGATGTGCAATGATGATGAGAGCTAAGAGTATCTGCAGACTTCTTCAGGATGAAAAATGAAGTAAGGAGAGGCTGTCAAATGTGCACGGGTTTAAAGCTCCAATCATGTTTCCCCAGAGCACTACCCATTTAAACATCCAGCATTGCTCACTTAGCCACATGAATTATCATGCTAACTTTTGCCATTTTCCTAAACACAAAACCTGAGAAATTATTCTGAATCATTAAGAAACAAAATTTTACTGTGTTATAGACCATGTCATATTTTATACAAAAAGACAGAATCATATTTTCTGGGTTTGAGCCCATTTTTAATGAGATGTCAAAATGAAATATTAGAGTCTAAAAGAACATTTAACTATAAATGAGATGATATTGGTATGAATTAGAAAACAAAGAAAATATGAAAGCAAATTTTACTGAAGTTGATTATTCTTAATTAACAGATACATAATAATAATGAGCAAAATGAAGCTATTTGGACTCTTCTTTCAATTGAGTACACTATTAAAAATGCAAATTTTATACATATTATTGGCTTTAAATTTTTAAGGATAATCCTAATTTCTACTTAATCATTCAGATTCCAAAACAGAAAGGCTAGTAAAATTAGAAATCTAAATAGAGAAGAGAAAATTATACTATTACCAAATTCATTATCATTTTATTCATGAAGTATTTTGTAGTTTAGTTCTTACATTCAAAATGAATTATGAATGAAAATTGTGATCGCTACTAGTAATCCACTAATAAGATGACTCAAAAAAGAGTTTATAAACTATTTTAAAACAAATTTTACTTGACAGCAAAAATAATTATTGAAAGAATATTAACACTCTGAATAAAAATAATTCAATGGATGATAATATAAATAAAATCATTGATATAAAATATTTTAAAGATTTATGTACACTTAAAATATTTATTTTGCTTTTATACATAACTTAGTTTTATAGATATTTATTTAAAACTAATATATTTTAAATATGAAATAAATACTTAAAATTATATCTGAAGGTGAAAGCTTGGGCTTTAGGAATAAAATTCACATATGAAAAATGACTGACTGTTTCTTTCCCTTGTGCAACCAGGTAGGACCAGACTAGAACACTGAATAAAATCAAGCTAAAACATCTGATTTTGTAAATTTTGGTATACCGATAAATACTTTAAACAAAGAAGTTCAATATATAAATGGTATATCGACTATAACAAATTATATACTGAATATAACTGCTTATATTTAGGTATTACTAAAAATACTATATCAAATACTTATTTAATAACTTAATTTCTAAAGTTGAAACTTTAAAAAAGTGTTTTCTGTCTTATAGTTAGAAATAGAATGACTACTTCCTGATTTTCCCATTGTTCTCTATCAACTACAAGTCCAGATATTTCTGCATGTATTCAATATTTGTTATACAGAGTTTTCATGACAGATCTGAACAAAATTGTATTTTAAATCCCCTTAGTAGCTGTACAAATATTTCTCAGGATCTAGAAGTCTCTTATAATATTCAAAAATATCAGCACTTCAGAACAGACGGTTTCAACATCTGCACATCACTGGGGCTGCCCCCAAGGATGTTTAATTGATGCCTGCCTGTGCTGAATAAAGTGCTAACTTGCACCTTGCACTGCATACTGGGTCTTGAGCAGCCATCCAGTTGGTACAACACCAGCTGAATTCCCACAGGCCATTGCTTGCTCAGGCTCAACTGCAATTATCAAGTCACTATTCTGTGCTCTGATATGCACATATGCACACATACTTCCTTCACCATGGAATGTTGACTTCGGGTCAATGTTTTGGGAAATTTTAATGAAACTGGAAAAACTTTCACTAAATGAAGACAATCATAATTATTCTTCCTTAAAAACAAAACCAATGTTACTCTCTTACCTTCTGTATGCATATAAATTTTTTAAGGTCTTCATGAAAATTAAAAGATTATTTGTCAAGCTTCTCGCATCTAATGTAAGAGTTCAAATGTATTTTTCACACTTTATTGCATGTTCTCTCACCTTGAACATTAGAGTACTTCCAGTTAAGCATCTTTCTGTTAGTTCCCATGGCCATCCATCCATATATCTGCCCAGACATTCATAACTGATGCAATAGGAAAAGTGCTCAGCAAAAAATATATTTCTGCCCTGAGTGGAAGAGCCTAGCAGCAATGCTGCCAGATGGCAGAATTCTGGCAGCTTCACTTCTGGGGTCTCCAACCAGCCATGCTACAGCCATGATTCAAGCTGCAACCCCTCTGCAGCCTGTGTTGGCTTAATACACACAGGACAAAGCACAGCCATGTAGCAGCTGCGTAACCCATGTGTTTAGGAGTAGAATGGAGCACCCTAGTGATGAGAGTATGTGGTAAGCCTTCTAGAAACAGCCTGCTCATCAAGCATGTTAACTTTTAACTCCAAACACAAATGTAAGACAATCTCTCATTTTTTATACAGTTCGGTCTTTGAATACAAGATTCTAAAGAATATAACATGTCTGTCCTAAATAAATATATCAATAAAAGCTAGGAAGTATCTTGTATATTATATTCCTTTTCATGATTCCCATTTTATAGGACTGAGTTATTTCCAAGGCATAAAAACAGCAGGGAGACTGAACACAAGAGAGTTAGGAGAGTGAGTGCAAGAAAATCATAGTGGGAAGTCTACCCAAAAGTTTAAAATAGTAAAAAGAAAACAAACTGTATTTTTAAAGCTTATTATAAACATGCAGCATTTAGAAGTTAAAAAAAGAAGAAAAGAAAGCAATCTCTGCTTAATCTTAATTTTAAATGTGTATATATGAAAATAAAAATATAAACACTTGCAAATTATGATAGTTATCAATTTGAGATTATAAAAACATTTCAAATTTGAGATTGCAAAATTCAAGTTTAATATACATCATTTTAGAATTAGTAAATTGCAAATAGAAATGTAATATTACAGAATAATAACATCAGAAATGCTGAGAGTTACTCCTGGAAGCCTATTGTATAGAAGATATGAGATGACTTTTCTCAAGATTCTACATAAACAGGGGGGAGGGGAATTGGCGATAACAACTCATTGTTTACCCACTTAATGTTGTAACTCATTATGGACAATAAATTTAAAAAGAAAGATTCTACATAAACAAACTAGAAAGGAACTTAAATTGTAACTTCAGATAATGTGATAATCGATTTACTATTTGTAAGGTCTTATTACAATCCCTACTTGCATTTAATTAGAAACATTTCTATTCTTATTTTTATTTTATATTTTTAAAAAACCAAGGCATTTAGAAAATGAACATGTGCATGTATTGTCCAAGTCACACAATGCAAACCAAGACTGAAAACCAAGTGACCACAGCTGGTATTCCTAATTGCTCATCAATAAAAGTTCTTTTCAGATCTTAGAGCAAGTTACAATAAATGATATGAAAATTTTCTCTAATAATCTTTAAAATTATAAACATGACTTGGAATTTTCTATCTATAAAAAAGGCAAAATATTCGCCTTTTTGGCTCAGATTCTCCTGTGTAGTACTTTACATCAGGTGAATGTCAGATTGCCTTTCAAGCTTCTATTACATTCAGATATCCCAATCTCACCCAACTCAAGGACCCCTTAAATGAATCCACAATTTGGTGAAGGAAATATCCTTATAAATAAGTCTTTTTCCATAAGTACCCTATGGTTAAAATTAAGTATAGCAAGACTGTGGAAATGTCTCAGTGGTTAAAGAGCTAGCCATATAAGCATGAGGACCTGAACTCACATAATCCCCGTAGAAAGATTCCAGCATTCATGTAGCGAGATAGAAGGCAGAAAGGGAAATTTCAGGAAGCTCGTGGACCAGCTAGCCTGGTGTATGAACAGTAACGCCCTACCTCTTAATGAAGTGGAGGTGAGGACCAACAGCTGAGGCTGTCCTCTGACCTCCACGGTCACACACGCTCACACTCACACACAAATGCATGCACATAAGATGAAGAAAATGGGGTCTGCATCACCTCTGACTAAAGTTTGACCATTTTGAGAGAATTTTTAAATGTTATGGTGATTTTTCAGTAGATAAAGTTTGAATTAAATTTTATGCATCCACCTTTTATAATCCTTTAAATCCCCTTTTAAAAATCCTTTATGGAAACAGATTTAGAGGGTTTAAAGATACCAAAGAATTTAATGAAAAATTTAAATTCTGATTTACATGACCTGTAAGTCTGTTCCAACCCATCTTTATATATTATCACTTTTAAAATACCTTATGATACAATTCAATCTTAAATAGATTTTCAGAAATTCTGACTTTGTATAAAACTAACAGACTCCCAAGTATGATAAATAAAACTTTGTTCATTAAAAAAGTAATCTGTTTTGTGTGCGTGTGTGCGTGTGTGCTTGTGTGTACTCACACGTGTGTGTGGAATCAGAGGAAACTTTGGGTGCTCTCCTCAGGAATGCCAGCCACCTGTTAGGAGGCAGGATCTCTCATTAGATCCTAGATCTCACTAATTAGGCTAGACTTACTAACCAGTGAACTTTTGGGATTCTCCTATCTCTGCCTTCCAGAGCCAGAAATATAGTCATGTACCATGAATGGCATTTTTTTTAATGTAGGTAGTGGCAATAAAATTAATGCGTGTAAAACAAGTGCTTTATACACTGTGCTTATCTCCCAGCCCGAAAAAAAAAAAATTTAATTAGAAGTTTCACAAACAAAAGAGTGTCATGGCAGAGAGTGCAGGTTAGAGAACTTTCTGAATAAACAATCTGTGAAAGATAATGATTGCGTTTTTCACCAGAAATACATTCACAAGAAGTGCTGTTTTCCCCTTGATTTCTCTCTCTCCCCCATTTTTAAATTATAAAAGCTGAGCATATTTAAAGCATTCAGAAAAATTATTTTGAATTAAAGTTTTATTAAATAATGGTTAGATATACAAATTTTTCTATATATAAGCCCAGAACCTTAAAGTTGCATAAAGCATACAGAAGCTTCAGGACAACTAAAGATGATTAAAACATCCATAACAATTAAACAACATCCTTTTTTACACAGAGATGGAAAAGCATGTTTAAAAAAAAAAAGAAAGAAAAACTAGTCATCATAAGAAGCAGAAAATGAATAATGTAACTCATTATGGACAATAAATATATATATTTTAAAAATTGCCAAAAAAAAAAGAAGCAGAAAATAAGATGGGTGTGGTGGGAAACGCCTTTATCCCAACTTGGGAGGCTGAAAGGAGGACTGTCTTTAGTTTGAGGTCAGCCTGGTCTACAGAATGATTTCCAACTTAGCAGATAATATGGGGGGGCAGTTAGCTGCCCCTCTCAGGCAAATGTCTTTTATTTCCAGCAATATTATAAGCCAAACAATTATTAGCCATGATTATACTATCTTCCTAAGTAATTAGGATGACCTCTTCAACAGCCTTGGCTTCTACTTAATAAAATCCAATTCCATGAAATCATCATGAAACATATTCCAGCTTTAATCTTGAATATTGTAGAATAAAGTAATAAAATACTACAAAGTACACACTATTTATCTTTTAAAAGTAAAAGACATTCTCTTTAACCTCCTTTTTCCTGACCCAGTCTACTAATAAAAAAATTTAATATACCTAGAATCATAACTAAATTTAAAATCGTTCATTTAGCTTATTTTTTTTCATAGCTTACTTATTGTCTCCTTAGGATGTAGCTAAAAATATGGGCTTTAGATCTACAACTGAATTTCAAATGCTGACTCCAACATTCATTAGCTACTTGAGCTTCTGCAAATAATTTAGTTTCTGTATCTTGGTCCCTTTATCTATAAAACGGGAATAAGAACAGAGCCCACCCCTTGAGACTGCTGTTAAGAATTCAGTCAGTACTTGGAACTATGTCTTGTCTATAATAAACATGTGAAAATATAAGCTTAATTTAAGACATGCTGAAGAACCACATGTAGAATTTCAAATGGGTGTTTATACTACACAAAAATAATATTTTCAAACAAAGCCAATAATACCCTTCCTTCCTTCCTTCCTTCCTTCCTTCCTTCCTTCCTTCCTTCCTTCCTTCCTTCCTTCCTTCCATCGGTCCATCCTGCCAAATACATCATTCTAAGAAATCAGTTTGGGTCAAAGTACAATGCAATATATAGTTCATGGGCTAATAAAGATCAGTAGTAATATCCTTACTTCAATATAAGACAAGAATTGACATAAAATGTAACAATAGCATATTAAATTTTAAGTACTTTCCCCTTTATATACTCACAATAAATATTTTTACAGACTGGTTATTTACACCATGGACCATATTAATATAGTCCTTTATTTTTTTATTTATTACAAGCAGAGAGAGACAGAGACAATGAGAGAGAGAGAGAGAGAGAGAGAGAGAGAGAAAGAGAGAATGAGAATACCAGGGCCTCCAGCCACTGCAAGTGAACTCCAGATGCATGTGCCACTTTGTGCATCTGGCTTTACATGGGTCCTGGGGAATTGAACTCAGGTGACTATGCTTTGCAGGCAAGAGCCTTTAACACTGAGTCATCTCTCCAGCCCTACTCCTTCATTTTTATCCCACTTGACATTTCAACAATGTACCCTCTCTTTATTTATCTTTGTATCCCAGATTTTTTCTGAATGTGTTATATAAACCAATTTATTCAGTCATTTTTCCATGAACTATTTATTTATATTTAAGAGAGATAGAGGCAGAAGAGAAAGTGAGTACGGGATCACCAGGACCTCCTGCCACTACAAACTCCAGATACATGCAACACTCTATGCATCTGGATTTACGTGAGCATTGGGGACTTGAACACAGAACATCAAGCCTTGCAGCAAGCACCTGTAACCACTTAGCTATCTCTTCAGCCCACATGAACTCTTTTAGGAAAACTTTTCTATCAAAAAAAATTTTATTATCTGTTATTTCACCATTGCTAACTCATTTTCATAAGAAACTGTTAATCAAACAAGATTATTTTAAAACACAGAAATTGAGACATCAATCATGCCAAAACCCTGTATAAAACAGTGAGGAACATTAAGAAATTAGCACCCACAAATGTGTCAAGGTTCCCAGGGGTGCTAGAGCAAGCATGAAGTGGCACCCAGGATATTTTAACTGTCTGTGGGACATTTAAACATGTGAAGACTGTAGACTACTGGGTAGAAGTTCAGTTTCGAGGTTAGATTGCACTGCATGCCTTTCATGGGATCATATCTTTATGAAGCTGGATACCTTACAAAGCAGTTTCAAAAGCAAACAACAAAAAATAAAATGAAAAAGGATATAAGACTGGCAGTGGTCAACCTGATTCAAAGTACTTAATAGGTTAACACATTCTATTAATAAATAATTATGATTAAGAGTAAATAAGGGCCGGAGAGATGACTCATTGGTTAAGGAACTTCCCTGCAAAGCCTGGCAAACTGGGTTTGATTCTCCAGTGCCAAAGTAGAGCCAGATGCACATGCATCTAGGATTTTTTTTACAGTGGCTAGAGGCCCAAGAGCACCCATTCTATATCTGTCTGTCTCTCTTCTATCTCTCTCTGCATGAATAAACAGATACAAATATTTTTTAAATATCTTAAAAAGAGTAAATAAAAGTATTTTTATTTTAATTTATGCATATATTGTCAAAACATAAATACTGAATCAATGAAGCTGTTAGTTATTTTTTCCTTGTACTGAGACTCTGAAACAAATATCTGACATATAAGGAGTATGATAAACTGAAAATATTGGAATATGAGTTAGTTTTTAACTATGTTTAATATTTAAATGACTAATAAATAATATGTGAAGAGTT
This sequence comes from Zapus hudsonius, assembly GCA_004024765.1. Lineage (NCBI taxonomy): Eukaryota > Metazoa > Chordata > Mammalia > Rodentia > Dipodidae > Zapus > Zapus hudsonius. The sequence goes on from PVHP010024836.1 coordinate 12,286, forward strand.
ACCAGTTGCAAATTTTAAATAACCATTTTTACTAAAGTCATAATTTCTGCAACTATAGATTTACTATTTTCACTCAAATTTAATATCACCATTTCTTATACAAACCTCATTATTTCATAAGGCCTTCATCTTCAAGTCTAAAATTCAAACTAAGAACATAACAAGTCATGTATTAAAAAATAAAACACATAATCTCAGAGCTAAATAGATACATTTTGGCAAAGATAAATTTATTCATTAAGAATTTCTCAATAAGCATAAGTATCTATGTCAATTAAAATTACTGGTAGAAAAATATCAGAACGAAGATTAAAATTAAATATCATAAACATCAAAAGGACTCATGAATAACTTACATACATGAACAAATTCTGACTGAATTTTTTTTTAGTGCTAAGTATTGAACCCAGGGCCTCACACATGCTATACATATTCTTTACCTAGTACTTCAACATTCCTTAAAGGAATGCAACAAAAATCCAACAATCAATAAGGTAATATTTACAATGCCCAGCATCTAATTAAAAAATACATGATGTGAAAAAAACCCTTGTTATAAAACTATGAACGGGGTCCAATTTTTTAAAACATCATCCCCAGTTGAAGGATATAAAGACATTATACTTATTCCGATAACCAAAAAATGAAAAACAATTTCAAAAATAACTAAGAGAAAACCTTTCGAACATGGTAAAACAAGTAAGGTGTAGGAAAGATCTTTCCATGTTGTTTGAATCTGCCCCACCTTACAGGCTGTACATTAGATATCTGAAACAAAAACCACAAATAAAGAACTCTTAAAGTAATAAATTTTTAAGAATTGAGCATGTCATTAAGGGAAATTTTCATAGAAAGATTTGAGCCAAATGAAAATTTTAAAAGGAAGCACCACTGGCTGTAGCAAAAGTGACATATCTTAGAAACAATGTGTCGACACGCTAATTAGGAATTTATAATTTTTTTAGAAAGCGCTTTAAAGGAAAATACATGTTTTATTTGTAACCACCCAGTTTCTAGCACAACAGAAAACATGTGCCACAAGGAAACTGATTTTTTGGTTCCTTCTGACTAACTCATTTCCTAGGTATACTATCCATTGCAATCAAAATTAAAAGGCGAAAGATTTATACGCTCTGAAGAGAAACCAGAGTATTGCAATCAAATTTAATAACCTCCAAGGAAAATTAAAGAATACATACTTAATCTCGAAATATCAGGCATAGATGTCTTCAAACTTTTACCAGAAGACAAGTTCTAACAGAAAACACCAATAGCATGGCAACCCTCATATTGATTTACTTTAATAATCCTAATTAAAGGAATATTTACCTATAATATTCTATTTCGACTTCAAGAACATATAAATTAAATATTACTTGGCAAAAGCTTGGAATTCTAATACTTATTTAAAGGACATAAAAGATTCTGTGGGTTTGGTATTAATATCAGATTTATTCATGTTGCATTGTATATAAACCTATTATTTGGAAAAATAATTATGGACATTTCCTTTACCATTTCAAATGTTTACCTTTAAGGCCTCTTAGATCCTATCAGGTTACAGAAAAAGATGTGCTTATTGTAGGAGGTCAATTTTATCACTGTAACTATTATTTTAATAAACTAGACTTACAGTATCAACTATAGTACAAAGAATTCTGAAATGGCTGAATTAAATTCTAAAGCCAATTTGTACAGGCAATGGACAAATAGTAATAACATGTTTTTCCCCAATACATTTTTTGATTCTAAAAGATAATTTCAATGGCACACCTATCTACAGTTACAGGTGGAAGAGTATCTGGTTTTATGTTTTAATAATACTTCTTTCTTATATTAGTGTTCACTATTAAAAAGTTGCTTGTCTTATATAATGTCAAAATCTGAAATCATCAGCCAATATAATTGTTCTGTACTTTGACTATTAAAATTGCTGAAAACTAGGATAGGGAGATTGATCAAAGGCTAGAGCACTTGCCACTGAAACCTGACTACCTGAGTTAGATCTCTAGACACCAGATTAAGAAGCCAGAAACCACAGCTGTCTTCTGCCATCCCAGCACACTGATGGCAAGATGGGAAGCAGGGACCATGAAGAATTTCCCTGAAGCTCCAAAATTCACAGTAAGCCCAGAACAAAGAACAAAGGCAAGAACAAGAGAGAGACCCTGCCTCACAGAAGGTAGAAGAGAAGGAAAGACACCCGGAATTGTCCTGACCTCTGCCTGTACATCATGGCATGCACACACAAGCAGTCACTCATACATGAACGCACATACAAAAAATAAAAATTTAAAAATGTTGAGATCTTAAAAAAAAAAGTTGAGATCTTATTAAAGTGATATTGTTTTTATATCAAAATATATAAATATAGTTTTATAAATGTAGGTTTATTTCATAACTCATTGCAAAATAACAAAGATTTTTATTTATACAAATATGTGCTTGATAATCTGTCAAATAAGACAGTGATTTAAGATTCTAAGAAATCAGATAGGCAATTCTTTGGGTATTTCTCTACCCACTGCTCGCTGAGTGTACTCAATAAATTTGTCTTTAGAAAAAGAAAAAGAAGTTCTAAGAAAAAAATCAGATGTGGTTGCACATGTCTGTGATCCCTGCACTAGGTGAGTCAAGAGCATCTCAAAATAACATAGTAAAATTAAATTTAAAAAAATTCAAGCAATCACTTTGTTCATGAAATACTTACACATCTTAACCTTTTTAATAAAATGAATCAAAACTACTTACATTTAGTACCTATAGACTAGAAATAGTTTAAAGTAGGAGATGAAAATGTCAAGTCATCTGCTCATGAGCTCCAAGTGAAGAATCCAAACAGATTTTTACATTTCGACCAGAAGTTATTTATATATTTTAGACTTTATATATGATTTTAAACTTCATATATATTAGACTTTATATATGATTGGTTCTTAATCACAAAATTAGATTCTAGTTTACACATGTAAAGTATGCTTCTTATCTGATGAGTATAACTGTATCTGAATATTAAAGGAAAGTATAAATAATATTATCTTTGCTATGCAAATTAGAAATACCTTAGGGATCAGAAAAGGCCTCCAGGTATTTTCAAATAAATGGATGCAGAGTGTATTTCATGTTTACTTTACTGCTAACTACTTTAAATGCTATTGATCTCAGCATTGTTTATATGTAATTATATCCAGTTCTTTTCCTTTGAAATATTTATTTTTGATGATAACATGAAAATTAGCCAAAGGCATTGAAAGCAATAGGTAAGCCTTTATCAATGTTCCTGAATGGTTTAAGATTATTGTTAGAAACTTAAAAGAATATTTAAATTTTTTATTGCTTGAGATTCTATTTAAACATTTACATGTTTTTCCTTAGTTTTTTTAAAAAGGAAGCATTTATTCACAAAATAATTTAATGTTATAAGATAGTTTTCAAATTGTAAAACTCTAAAATCATATTCCATGAGTTTCTGTTGTCATCCGTTTATTATCTAATCATTCTTTTGTCCAACTATATATTACTAAAAAACCTTATGAAATGAGAAATTTGGTTTTAAAGTGAAAATTATTCTACTGCAGAGTAGATATACCCCATTCATGAGTATAATATATTTTAAATTTTAAATATATTTAAAGGCTTATGAATGTTTTGTTTATTTAGTATTTATAATTATTTTATTTTCTCCCACAAAATAAATGATAATTTCAAATCATGAACATCAAGATCTACACTTAACTGCTAAAACAAGTATTAAACATGAATTCTTAAAAATCGCTGTCCATACACAGAGGAAGGCAAGATTGGCTGAAGAACACAGATCCTCCAATGACAATCAATGACTGATTTCTTGGTTTTACGAATAACTGAATCTACTTTATAGGAGTTTGAACCTACTCCAGACAACCACTGATAAGTCAGTCACACAGTTAATTATGTCCAACTATATATAGCTCTCAGACAGGTATGGTACACAAGATTATTACTTGTATAAAATCCTAGCAATAGATTATGTAGAAAGTCCTCAACCTGAGGAAAGTTATGAATGATCTTTGAAGACAGTTATGTCATGGAAGGTGAAGAGTGAAAACACAAGAGCCAAATATTTGCCACCCTCTTCCTGGGATAGAGTCATCTCTCAAACTTTTTAAATGCTACTCTGAATAGTTATGGATAAAATAACTGCACAATGTCTAATTATTCACTTCAATGAATTCACTAAATACACTGGTACATACAAGTTTTAAAAAAAAATAATCATTTTTCACTGCCAGGAAAATACAAGTATTTTTCCTAATAAGTGCTAATAGTAAAAAGGCCTTGTGAAAAATCTGCTTTATTTAGGCAAAAATAGGAAGATGGAAAATAGCAAGATGGAAAACTTCAGGGCGTTAAGTACTCTACTTTAACCAAACATTAAAAGTTTGGAAGGAGGGGTGACCCATCACCTTCCATACCAGCAAGGGCCAAATGGTGAGCCTTGGACTTGACTCTTGTAAGGCTGTGTAATAAAGCTCCTCAACCTTTGCTGATTACCATCAGGATAATTCCAGAGTTCAAGAAGAGCACAGGATTTTCAGAGTCACCAGTCTGTAGCACAAGACTGAAACCCAAGCACCAAATCTTTGAGCTCCATGTCCAGCATCTAGGTCTCATGATGAAATCACCAGGCTGCAAAAGGCTGAGGTTGCTCTGCCCTTTGAATTTGGCTTCCTAAAATACACATAACCTCTCTCTTGGGCCAGCCCCACTCTGAGCCTACAGCTTTCCTTGATGGATATTGGATGGTCTTGGCATATACAACATTCTGCAGTCTCCATTGCAATTTAGACTTTGTCTTCAATCTTCACAGCTTCAAAAATCAGCCCCTCGTGGCATCTTTGTAAGAAATCTGACCCTGTCTCACATTTCCTGGACTTAGCAAGACATCTTGAACCACTCAATCTGGCAACTTTCATGACTACAAAACTTGATCTGTTTAATAATCCACAGAAATCTTGAGCGGGGCTCTGAGCTTGCCTATGGGAAGGAGGAGGTCCCTCCTCCAGAGTGAGCCCTTCCCCCAGAGTGGGAAGGCCCCCCAGAAGGGGACTGGATATAAGGAAGCTTGAGGGGAAGGGAAGCCCTCTTCCTTCCTCCCATAGGATGCTGGTGCTTGTGGTGACTTGCATGCATATCCTGCTCTCCTACCCTTCCTCGACATTGGAACCCACTGTCCTTGGCCTTATATTGTGGACTGAAAACCAGCAGCCCCCTAGAGAGCCTTCAGTGCTGGACTGGGACTGCTGAGGCATCCAAACAAATGGACTGAAAAGGCACCAGTTCCTGTATTTATGGGCCTGCAGACTGCTATTGCTGTACTTTCCTAAGCTACCCTAATAAGCCCCCCCCTTTTTTTTACTATAATCCATTCTATTGGTTCTGTTCCTCTAGAAAACCCTGACTAATACAGATACCATGTGGATGATACCACCATATTCTGCTGTCCATTCAGAATAGAGCTTGGCCTCCTTGGACCAAAGTTGTATTGGAACCATTATTACTTCTAAGATTCATACAGAGATATGAAGGACTAAACTAACACTATTTCAATATAGCGTTATTTCCTTTTCAAGGAAAATAGAAAAAGTAGGAGAAAACATTCTATCCAATTTCTAAGTGTGCTCTATTACTACACAATCAAGAGGGTATGGTAATGGTAGAAAAGACAAAAAGATTTATGGAACAGAATACAGATCTAAATAATATATCCATGTATGGTTGTTTGAATGTAAAATGTCTCCCATAACCTCATGTTTTGAATTAAGATTCATACTTAATTCTCTGCTGGTGGCTATGTTTAGGAGGTTTTTGGAGCCTTTGAAAGGTGGAGCCTTACTTGAGGAGATCTTTCACTGGAGGCAGGCATTAGGGTGTTACAGCCCAGTTCAGCCTGTTGCAATGGGTTTATTCTTTTTACTTCCTCCCTGCTACCGTGAACACCTTGCTATCTGCTCCTGTCATGATGAAACTTCCCCTTGAAACTGTAAACTGAAAATAAACCTTTTCCTTCCATAAGCTGCATCCAATTAATATAACTGCTACACCATGTAAATATACTCACTTGATTTTACACAATGGATAAGAATACACTTTAAATGAATTGTTCTAAAACAACTGGACATCCACAGACAAAAGAAAAGAAAAAGAAAAGAATCTTAACCTCTTTACATACCTCCTTATACAAAACTTAAATGGAATTAAATATAAAAAATAAAACTGTACAAATTTTAGAAAAAAATTCTTCAGGGCAAAAAATTTTAATTTAATAATAAAATGGACAACCCATTAAAAACCTAAAAAATTGAAACCATTAGACTTTTACAGTTTGTTGTGCAAATGACTGTAAGGGAATTAAATAAAGTAAAGTCTGAGAGAAATCTGTGCAAACTACCTAAATGGCACATCACTAGTGTCTAGAAAATATAAGAAATTCTCAAAGGTCAAAGATAATAATTTAAAATTTCAAATAGAAAGCAGGCAAAAGACATGAATAGGCATTTCATCAAAGAGGACATACAGATGGCAAATGAGCACAGGAAAATATGTTCAACTTCATTAGCCCTAAAGAAATTGCAATTAAAACAACAAAAGGTACTACATACCAACAGAATGCCTACAGGAAATCACTGGTTGCGACGCAAATACTAATGAAGGTGCTGAGAAACCTGAATCAGTCAACCAGCTTTGTGATTCCCTTAATAAGCTAAACATGCTATTATTATAATCTTTCAAATTCTACTCTTGACCATCCCAAATGAATGAAAACATAGTTCATAACAAAAATAGGCACACAAAGATTCATAGCATCTAATATACAACAGTCAAAAACTATAAACAATTTAAATAATCTTCAAAAAGTTGAAGTAGATGGTTGAACTATATTTTCATCCCAAAGAACACTCTTCATCTATTTAAAAAAATGAACAGGGCTGGTGAGATGGCTCAGCGGTTAAGGCACTTGCCTCTGGTGCCTAAGGCCCCGGGTTCAATTCCCCAGGACCCACATAAACCAGATCCACAAGGTGCTGGCCCTGGTTGTCTCTGTCTCTCTCTCTCTGTATCTCTCTGCTTGAAAATGAATAAATAAAATATTTTTTTAAAAAAATGAACAAATTGTAAAGTCAAGTTCCTGAACAGAAGACACATTTGTGTTAAGGATTTAAGGCTGACTGGTTAGAAAATCATGACTGTAGAGAGTCGAATGTTGCAAGCCTACAGCCAAATTATCTTGAACTATCAGTAATAGTTATTTATCACCCACCTCTGTGTATGACCTAATACCCTATTATTATTACAGAAATTAGTTAGTATGTACACCCTTTGCTTCCCCAAGACAAAAATTAAGAATAGGGCTAGAGAGATGGCTCAGCAGATAAGGCACTTGCCTCCAGTGCCTAAGGCCCGGGTTCAATGTTCAATTCCCCATACCCACATAAGCCAGACCCACAAGGTGGTAGCCCTGGTGTGCGCTCTCGCTCTCTCTCTCTCTCTCTCTCTCTCTCTCTCTCTCTCTCTCTCTCTCTCTCTCTCTCTGATCAAAAATGAATAAATAAAATATTTAAAAAAGAGAGAAAGGACACTAAAAAAAAAGAATGTGCAGCTGAGAAGATGGATAAGGAGGTAAAGAGCACATTTTGTACAAGAATGAGGGCCTGAAAGGACCCGATTCACTGTAAATTCAACCCCCAGTTGAATTCAACACACAAACAACTGGGTGTGGCCACCCATGGCTGTAACCCCAGTCCAATAGGGAGTGGAGACCAGAGAATTGCCAGAGCTCACTGGTCAGATAGTTGGGCCAGGTTCAGTGAGACTCCATCTCAAGGAAATATGCTGATGAATGATAAGAGGGACACCTGACATTTCCTTCTCACCCATGTGTGTGCACAGACATATATGCACATACCATATATATGTATATATATACTGTATTATAAGCACATGCACTAAAAAAAAGCTAAGTATGTCATCAGATAGCACCTAAGGCCAAAGCAGCTATTTCCCTACCTTGCTAGATAGACTCTGTCTACCTGATATTTTTGTATTTGTAGAGCACCATGATTTATGACTTTCTTTAGTTCTGTAAGTAAAAAAACTTTATAAAACTGTTACCACATTGGAAGATGGAATTTGGTGTAACCTAAATCTGTGTTCCCAAGCCAACATCATTTATATTTGGCTCCAGAGTAAACTATCTTTTTTCTCTTGAGGGGAAATGATGAACACAATTTGGAAAAATCAATACTAAAAATTTAAACAGGGTTATGAATAACCAGTCACTATGGTAGCAGGAAAGAGATTCACAGGTGGTAAACAAATTTACCTCAAGACCAGGATAGGAAAAAATAGTTTATTGAGTACACTGAAAGAGAGCAGTTTCTCCATTTAGAAGTGATTTGTGTGCAGTTTCCTGCATAGAATTCAGGCCATGTGAAGCAACATAGTCCTGATGGACGGGATATAGTTCTGGAAGGTTAGCATGAGCTACTCTGCATACAATATACAGTTAAATTTCCAGATGTGAAATACTCTGCTGTGCAAATCAAGGTCATACAAATAAGGGAAGTCTTAGTCAAAGGGCTGAGGGTCATGAAGTATTGGGATACAGACTCTCTCAGCTACTAGTTCCTAAGGAATTCCTAAACCAAGCTTGTAATGGGGTCTTGCCTGATATTCTGAGTAATGGCCTTATCTCCATATTTGTGTGATTTCATTTACATAACATTTTGAAAATGAAAAAACTTATAGAAATGAAGGACAAGTTAGCAGTTCCCAGGAGTGAAGAAGGGCAAAGCAGGGCTGGAGGATTGGGAAGAGAAGATGAGAGAACATGATTTGGATGCCTGTAGAACTGCTCTGCTTTCACTCTACAATGTCAGTATCTAAGCCCCAAATTATAGTGCAGTTTAAAAGATATATTCACTGGGAGTAAATCTCTCTCAATTATTTCTTAACAACTACATGTAAGTCTCAAAATAAAAAGATAATTTTTAAAAATGGCTATAATACAATTACCTAAAAGGTTATTGCCCTCAAGCTGGGTGTGGTGTCTCATACCTATCAACCCAGCTGAAGAGGCTGAAGTAATGATTCTCCAATCATTATGATAGAGACTATCAGAGAGACTCAAAATTCACAAGTGCTGAGAAGTAAAGGATGAGTGCTCAGTGTTAACTGAGGCATCTATACCATCTCCAAGGCTCAGGGAAACCTGTGGAAGAGAGGACAGCAAGAATGTAAGAGCCAAGGATGGGGAGGAGCACTCTGGGATGCTATCTTCAGAAAGTGACCGTTAAGTGATGACCTCATAGCAGCTGTTGATACCTTCACAAGACCTCATCAACATGTCAGGATGGGTGACGAAAGACAATGACAAAACAAGTCATCAAAATAGGAGGGTCTTATTGGAAAGAAGGAGTTCAGTGAAGGGGAATGAGTGAAGCGAGGGACAAAAGAAATTATTAAGAGGAGATTACGATCCAATTACATTATCTTTATGAATGAAAATTGGAAATTTAAAAAAAATCAAAAAAGACACTTAGAAACACCATCCACTTCTTTTGGAGACAGGGCATCCCACTAGATTGGAGCTTGCCAATTAGGCTAGACTGACTAACCAGGGAGCTCCAGGGATGCCCCTGTCTCTACCTCCCCAGTTCTGGGATTACAGGCTTACACTACCTCATATAGCATTTTTATACAGGTACTAGGGATCAAACTCAGGTCCTCATTCAGGCAACTGAGGCCCTTTATCCACAGAGCTACCTCAGTGTGCAAGCAAAACAATTTTAAAAGGACCTGACTTTTAGGACTTCCTATAGTTTGAAACTGGAATGTCCCAGAAAGGCCCATGTATTAAAGGCTTGTTCCCCACACTTGCACAAGTGGGAGGTAGTGAAAACATGTAAGAGGTTGGGCCAACCCTCAAAGGGGACTGTGACATGCTGGTGTAATGGTTTTGATCCTGAATATCCTCCACAAATGCTTGGTCTCCAGTCTATTGTGCTATTGGGAGACACAGATCTATTAAGTCTGAAAGGGATCTTCAACCTTTTGACATCGCAACACAATGTCATCATCTACAGTATAAATTTTATGCAAGAGTCATATAGTCAAATTCTTAAAAAATCACAAAAAAAATCTAATAATAACCTAAGGAAATATACAATTTCATGTTGAACCATTTTCCTAACCCTCCTAGGCCACACACAGGAGTAAGCTACAGGTTAGACACACCTGTGGGAAGACAGAGCCTCATAAAAGGAACTCGGGTCACTGGGGTGTAAATTTCAAGCAGATGCTGGAATGCTAAATCTTCCTCCCCACTTCTCCCTGGATCCCTTCTTCCCCCTCCCTTCTCTTCTTCCCCCTCCCTTCTCTTCTTCCCTCTCCCTTCTCTTCTTCCCCTTCCATTCTCTTCTTCCCTGGCTATCTTGAAGAGCAGCTTTGGTCTCCATGTGTTCCCACCATGATGTTCTTCCTGGCCATAAACCATAAGCAACAGAGCCATCTGACTATGGACTAAAACCTCTAAAACTGTAGAACAAAACAAAACTTTCTGTAAGTTGACTTTTCTTATTTCATGTGTTCTGATACAGTAACAGAAGCTAAATGACACAGTCATTTTCCCCTCCATCCTTCCCCACCCTACTAACCACCCCTTCTCTCTCTCCTCCACAGACATCTAGAGGCAATCAGCTTGCTTACATATTCTGTTCCATGATGTATAGGAAAACAACAAGGCCAAAGGACCACAGGCTAAAGTCTTTCAAAACTGTAAACCAAACTAAAAATCACTCTGTTAATGTTGAGTTATCTTAGGTGTTTGTTGTAGTGATGCAAGACTGATTAAACACAGGAGCTGATTTCATTGCTATAGAAAAGTTCAACATCTACCACACAACTCTCCAGGAAACCTGTTAACAGTTGCATCTATAACCATTACAAGAAGCTCATGGGCAATCATCTCATTTGCAGAAGCCTTCTGGTAAATAAATATACAAAATGCAAAACAAACCCGAATGAGTAATACAGCTATATGAAGAACCATGGATTTTGCTGTAGACAGTTCATACTGCTGGGATGAACCTCCAAACCAAGCACAGGTTAAGGGAGGAAGAAGGGATTCATTTGAAGCTCACAGATCCAGTGAAGTTCCATAATGGCAAAAGAGGCTGAACCCCATTCACAGGTCTAAGCAGAGAGAGAATCCCATCACCCACACCTCCCAAACTAAGCACACTCCGACCACCAATCCGCAGGAACTCCAGGAAGCACTCAGACTGCACTCTGCATACCTTAGGCTGGAAAACCAAATCTATCCCAATCACACCTTGTGCCTGGACCCTAGGATCCACCCAAAGTGACAACTCAAGTCACAAGCTTTAAAAAAAACTCCTGAATCTATTGGGAGACATCCGTTCAAACTACCACATTCCGCCCTTGGCCCCCAATAGATTTATACCCATCTTACATTGGATATTGTGTTCAGTTCAAATTCAAAGGTCCCAGTCTTTAACAATTTAAGATTGCTCCAAATTCCCAAGGCTCATCTGAGATTTAAGACTAACTCTTAACTGGAAAATCAAAGCAAGTTACATACCTTTAACATATAAGGGCAAGAGAGTAAACATTTCTAACTGCTATGAGGTAATAACAAGGAGAAACTGGACCATTCCAAACTCAACAACCATTAGACAAACATCAAACATCTGTAGTTCAAGTCTTATATCATAACCAGTGAGTCATGCTTATATATTCGGTGCCATAAATATATAAGCAGAATATATAAACAATAAGCAAAACTCATACCCAGTCTCTGAATTTTTCAATTCTGCCCCTCTAGCTCGGCTGAGTAGCTGGGGAAACCTCCATCTTGAGCCAACAGCACTCCACGGTAGCCTTGCAAAGTCCTGGTATATCCAATATATCTTCCAACAGCTTCAACTACCCAATCAGGGACTCCACACCCTATTCCACATACCACATCTCAGCAGTAGCTCCTGGAATCATGTGCACTTCATGACCCACTCCACGAATGCATTTTTAATGCTTTTGAAACCTGTATCATGTGTGTAGGACATAGCCATATTGTTAATTCAGGGACAAAATAAATCATGACCTTGAAGAGCAGGTTCCTTCCTTTCAGCCAACTCCTTTCAAAAGAGTTTTCGTTTTTATCACTCAGTCTTTCCTGAGTGAAGTCACCTCAGGTATCTTTTCATTGTTTCAACATAAAGGAGTGGGCCATCCTTAATCATGGTAATATCTCTTTAACAATAGCATTTTCAGAAACAAGACTCAGTGCTAATAAGTTAAACTTGCTTCAATTTTTCCAACTTTAAATTTTTAAACTCTCAGTTCCATATCATCAGCCAAGCATGACAGTCCATTACTCAAATTCAACCTTGATCAAACTCTCTGGGCAAGCAGCCACCCCTTATTCCAATAGCACAGTTCCAAGAAAGATCTTTGCAGTCTCTCTTTCCCCTCAGAAAGTTCATAAGTCAAAACTCCAAGTGCAATTCTCTCTACACTTAGCATTTTCACTCTCACCAGAATAGTCCACAAAACATGGCTTACCACTCTGGAAGTTGTCTTCAGCTGCAAGTACCAAGTTCTCTCCCATTCTTCCTCCATCACAAAAGTTCCAAAATATCAAAATCCCCATGGTCATATTCATCTCAGCAATTCTACCCCATTTCTCAGTACCAAAACTGTCATAATCGGCTCACACTGCTGGGATGAGCTTCCAAACCAGGCACAGTTGATGGAAGGAAAAAGGAATTTATTTGAAGTTTACAGATCTAGGGGAAGTTCCATAATGGTAAAAGAGGCTGAACTCCTTTCACAAGTCTAAGCAGAGAGAGAAACATCACACAACCTCCAAAACTAAGCACACTCCAACCTCCAAACCACAAGATCTCCAGGCAGCACTCAGACTACATTCTACATAACTTGAGCTGGAAACCCAGATCCATCCAAATCACACCTTAGGCATGGACCCTAGTATCTATCCAAGGTGACAACTCCTTCAAGTTACAAGCTTTAACAAAACTCCTGAATCTATTGGGGACATCCATTCAAACTACCACAGATTTTTCATACCAAAGCATCAACAGCAAAAGATCTTCAAACATTTTTTTTTAAAAAAAATCATCAGCACGAGACTTCCGGGGAAGATGGCTGACTAGCAGACACGCCATAAACCTCGGGGAAATTAGGGCCAGGGGCTTCAGCAGGGACCCAGCTCGTGGACATTAGCTGCAACCACGAGCTGAATTCCAGGCACCTCCAAGCACAGGATCTGCACGACTGGAAGCCGGCAGCGTGGAAAAGAGCTCACAGGAGACAGTGAGTCCTCAGGACAGGCTGTGCCAGAGCGGCTTTTGGCTGCCTGCCACCTGAGCCTCTCAGTCGGCGTGCCGGCTTTCCTTGGGTTTTGGCCCCCACCCTCTCGCCCTCTGTTGATCCCGCCCCTCCCAGGCACTCGCCTGTCTTTCTTTTGCAACTTTTTGTCGGTTTTTTAAATTTTATTTCTGATATTCATATTCTTTCTCAATCGACCATCGGTACATAGCCCCTCCCCCCGCCCTACGGCCTCCAGCGCGTCTGCCAGCCTCTCCGTCCCGGGGGCTGCTCCGTAGCCCCTCCTCCCGACATCTGCTGTGTCCCTCCCCCATCGCTTTTATTTCTTCTTCTGTCTCTCTTCCACTGGGACCGGGGGCAACTTTGAAGCCCCCCCCC
>PVHP010024837.1:8308-26225 GCA_004024765.1 Zapus hudsonius
CTTTAATGTTGCGAGCTTAGGGGTCCTTGTGTCGAAAATCCTTGGTTTCTGTCTCATTGGCCTATCCTGTGTTGATTGAATGGCTGTGGTTATAGGTCCCTTGTTCATCTGTCATTGTCTGCTGGGTTCCCTATGGATCCTCCACGATATGACTGTGGTGGCTCCTCTCTTGCCAGGATCTCAGCCATCGGCCTACAGTTGGTTGGAGGTCAGAAAGCAGAAAACTCTCTCAGCTCACACTAATACCACCACGTGATCACAGTGGGGACAGCCAGGAAGCTTGATTAGCATGTGCAGATACCACACCTCCACTCATCATTCCACACACTTCATCTCCCTGCTGCTTCTTCCCATAAAGCTCCCAAACTCCATCCGCCAGTAGGTGGAAACTCTGCCACTTTCACTGACTCCACTCAGCCACTTTGCAAATAAACTCTTTTCTTTGCAAAACTCACCTCAATAATCGCCTTACCAGGTGGAAGGTAAATGGTCCCGGCAGGGGACATTATTAGCTCCTGAACTTGTTGTTATAGGTAGAAAAGCTCCTTCCCAGTTAATTAAGTCGTGACCTGACAAGCCCTTGAGATGTGGGGTTGTCTTCATAATGGGTAGTGTACACTGCCTCAGTTTCCCCACCTGTCATAATATTGCTCTGTGCCTCAAATGGCTTCATATATGCAAAGATTAATCACAAAGACTTGTCGTTTCTTCATCAATTGACTATGGGCCCCATCAAGTCCCCAAACAGCTGTGGCTTTCATCACTAACCGGATACGCGGCTCTACCTCTCAGGAATTTCCCTAATATTGCATTTCAGCCTGCAAGTTTACAGGAAGAAATTTTGCCTCCTCCAATTTCCTGGTAACGAACTCATCCTGGGCAAGAGAATACACGTGTTTTGAACAGCTCCATACTTCCCTATACATGTGAGTCAGTGCAAGGGGGAGGGGCAGGACCAAGAAGCCCTTGAACTTCATGGTGTAGGCAGCCGGCTCCATTGTGTTACCATCATAAAACTAAGAGCCAGTGATAAAAGCCAGAGTTTACACCCCAAGCTTATTACACTCCCATTCACAGCTTATCCGTAAGACCTCTGAGCCTCCCTCCCATCTTCCCTCATTAGTTTGCAGACCCTCCAGGAGACTCTGATGAAAGCTGTATAGATAGAGGTTTTTTTTTGGGGGGGGGGGTTCGTCCATAAATTTTCTGGTGGTTTGTTCTTAATGGCGATATGACCCGGATATGAGTTAGTACATGTTTAAAATTACTCAATAATTGTGTAATACTCCTGACAACTGTAATACTTTATTGCTTTGATTACCCGGAAAGCAGCTAAATGCAAAATTTCAAAGTATCATTAATGGCAGAGATAATTTCTAGAAATATATGCGAGAAATCACAAACTATGACTACCTCTGGAATAAGAGGCTGGCCCTACCTGGAAATAAAGGGGATTTAGTTCTCTATTTTTCACTTGATAGCCTTTGACACTCATTTATTTTTGAGGCAGGGTCTCACTCTAGCCCTGGAACGCATTCTATGGCCTAGGGTGGCCTTGAACTCATAGCGATCTTTACACCTCACTCTCCTGCTGGGATTAAAGGTGCATGCCACCATGCCTGGCTTTATTTATTTATTTTTTTTGGCCATGTGCGTATCACTTTTATAATTAAACAAAGAGTTAATTAGATGTTATTTAAGTTAAGAACTGTACACAAGCCATTGTTATGTCCAGGGTCGTGATGGGAAGGGAGAGGCCAGATTCCTGCCCAGCAGGGCCAAACCCACATCAGCTGTGAAAGGGCAGAACTCCACAGCAGGAGAGATTATAAATAGTTCCTGTGGGTCTGTATCATGGCTTATTCACGTTCCAAGTGAGACAGAAAGGTGTCAGGAATACGTTATTCCATAGTACTGGTTGTAGAATGGGGAAGCCATTCCAATTTGGGGCATTTTGTAGAGACAAAGACATACATGGTTACCTGCTAACCTAGTAATTTCACCCCTACGTATTTGCTTAAGAGAAATGAAAAGAAATATTGAGACTATCATGTGCATTAGAATGTGTGCCTCAGTTTACTCGGCATCCCCTAAACCTGGAAACAACAGAAACATCCTTTCCACAGGTCAAGGGCTGGACTGGAGTGGTGCTTGCTTAGCATGCATGAGGCCCAGGTTCCTCCCCAGCATGGGGAGAAACAAAACAGGTGAAAGGCTAAATGAAATTGTGATTCATCCACATAACCGAAGGAGAAATCTCAAATGCATGTACTGATTAAGAGAAGCCAGCCTCCCCACTGGCTTGTCCCCATGGAGCCCAGGCAGATGACAAGCTGTAAAACAGACCAGGGCTGCTGCGGGCAGAGATGGGGCAGAGCTGACTGGAAGGGGCAGCAGAAGAGGGTGGGTGGGGGATGGGGGGCAACTGAATGGTTTTTTAAAGAGATGAGAGAGAGACAGAGAGAATGCGCATCTCAGGGCCTCTTGCCACTGCAAACTCCAGATGCATGTGCCCTTTGGGGCATCTGGCTTTACATGGGTGCTGGAGAATTGAAGTCTAGTCATTGGGTTTTGCAGGCAAGCGCCTGAACTGCTGAGCCATCTCTCCAACCGAATCAAAATATTTTTAAGTGTGAATTTGAAGTTGGATATGGTCACGACACACCTGTAATCCCAGCACTTGTGAGGTTGAAGCAAGACCAGCCTGGATTCATAAATATCCTCTTGTTCAAGCAAATTTTTTAAAAGGAAAAACAAAACAAGGAGCATGGCAAAAAAAAAAACAGGGAATTTTATTGCTTATAAAGTAATATGTATATACAATGGTAGCCAGTGGGTTGTTTGTCTGTGTTTTGGGGAGGCTTGGAGGACAGAGGTCAACATTGAGTATTTCTCACCTTATTTTTTTTTTAGAACAAATATGCTGTGGATTTTTTATTAATATATTTTATTTATTCATTTTCAAGCAGAGATACAGAGAGAGAGAGGGAGAGGGAGAGACAGAGAGAGAACACCAGGGCCACTACCTTGTGGGTCTGGCTTATGTGGGTCCTGGGGAATTGAACCCAGGGCCTTAGGCACTGGAGGCAAGTGCCTTATCCACTGAGCCATCTCTCCAGCCCTTATTTTTTTTTGAGGCAGGTCTCACTCTAGCCCAGCGCTCACTTTGTAGCCCAGGCTCTCCTCCAACTCAAGGGCATCCTCCTGCCTCAGCCTCCAGAGGGATTAAAGTCATGAGCTCTCATACCCACTTCCACATTAATTTCTGAAAGCTCACCCAGTCATGTAGACTGGTTAGCCAGCAAGCCCTAGGAATTCCCAACGCTAGGATTACAGGCCTGAGCAAAAATGCCCAAAATGTTTTAATGAGCACTGGAGATCTGAACTCAGGTCCTGATGTGGTGACCAGCTTCCTAAGTCCAGGAAGGGAGGCTGAAGTCTGAACACTAAACAAACCACCAGGAATGTCTGCAAAGCCCTGTGCAGTTTACCAAGCACCCAACCTAGTATAATTCATGCAGAAGAATCCACAATAAGCCTGAGAATCATTTAAAAAGACAACATTTCCTCTAGTTATGAAACAATGCTTAGACCGGAGTGATGGCTCAGAGGATATGAGTGCTTTGCACAAGAATGAGGGCCTGTGATCACCTGAGTTTGATTTCCCAGCAGCCATGTAAACAGCTTGGCTTGCCCACATAGGTCTATAACCCCAGTGCTGTGGAGAGTTAAAACCAGAGACTCCCTGGGGCTTGTGAAAACCACAAACTCTGGAATCAGTGAGAGACTAGGTCTCAAGGAAACACCTACATGGGTGAGTGACAGGAGAGGGGCTCATAACATTCTCCTCTGGCCTCCACACACAGTGGACAGGGAGCACACACACACACACACACACACACACACACACACACACACCACATACCATACTCATGCAAAACAACCATGCTGGTATATTAAATACAAGTTAGTAAATCTAGACTAGCAGAAGGAAAATCAAAACCACCCATTACACTTCTGCCCATAACCAGCAATAAGATCTGAGGGTCTCCAGAGGCTCCTATGTGCTGTGTAAATAAACTCACCTTTCATTTTTCCCCCAAATATGGCTTGGAGACATAATATTTATGTTGAGCTGGGCTATTTTTAGTCCTCTTTTCTGGAGGCAGACCCCAGGGCATTGGACATGTTAGGCAAGCTTTCTACCACTCAGCTATATCTCCAGCCCTCTGTGACCTAATTTGTAAAACTTTAGTACATAATAAACCATCTTGCACACTGCCAATAGTCACTTGTATTGTAATTTTTAGTGGGTGGGGAATATCCCAAGATATGGAGGACCTATGAGTCATATAACCAGACCCCCACTGCTGTACATAAGGTTGGTTTCTAGTCTTATTGCTATGATTTTAAAAATAGTGTTGAAACTCCTATCATGAAATACCATTCCTTGTTATCTGTTATGGAAACTGCTGAGGTTTTTAAGGTCTGACATGCATCTTCTGTCTGTCCTAGGGGACAGTTTCTATACTCCCACCTGCCTCCTCCCTACTTCTCTTCCCTTCCCTTCCCTCCCCTCCCTTTTCCTCCCCTCTCCTTCCTTTCTCTTCCCTCCCCTCCCCTTTTCCCTTCCCTTTCCCTCCCCTTCTTCCCTTCTCCTTCCTTTCTTTCTTTCTCCTCCTCTACCTCCCTCCTCCTCCCTCTCTCCCTTCCCCCCAGCACTTTTGTTGAAGGAGGGTCTCACTCTAGCCTAGACTGACCTAGAAATTGCTCTGTAATTCAGGCTGGCCTCCAACTCACAGCAATCCTCCTACCTCAGCCTCCCAAGTGCTGGGACTAAACAAGGGCGTGTGCCACCGTGCCCAGCTTTATTTCCAGATGAGTTGTGAACTCACTCTGAAGCTGGGGATGACTTTCAACTTCTGATTCTCCTGGCTGTACCTCTGCAGTGCTTAGTGAGGGATTGCAGGCATTCCTCACAACCTAAGATTTATGCAGCACTGGGGCTTGAACCCAGGGCTTTGTGCATGACGGGCAAACACTCTACCAACATCCTTTATTTTTTAACTTAAATTCTTAGAACATTTTCAATTTTCCACTGTATGGTTTTAATTGGCATTCCCTTAAATACAAGCAAGTGCCTTTAGCCACTGAGCCATCTGGAAATTTCTCCAGTCCGATTTCCTTAAATACAATGAGGTTGAATACTGTTCTGTTGTTTTGTTGTATTTTTCCCCATGTGCCTACTGGACAGTAGCAATTCTTTATCCCATTTACAGACTGGGGTGTTCTGCTTTTCCCGGCCTACGTGTGTTGAGAAAACAACCCCTGTTGGGTGTATGTAGCTGACACTGTCCCCGTTTATTGACTGATGTGTTAAGGTCTTTTCATTTTAGGAACCTAATATACCATTTTTAAATAATTTGTTAGAATTTTATCATTTTTTAATTTGGCATTTTTATATATTGTATCTATTTATGAGAGAGAGAGAGTGAGGGCAGATAGAAAGAGAGAGAGAGAGAATGGGCATGCCAGGGCCTCTAGTCACTGCAAACGAACTCCAGATACATGTGTCACTTGTGCATCTGGCTTTATGTGGGGACTGGGGAATTGAACCTGGGTCCTTAGGCTTTGCAGGCAGGCACCTTAACCACCGACTCATCTCTCCAGCCCAATTTGATCTTTTACCATCATGCCAAAAAGCCCCTTCCCAAAGGGGGCTTCAGTAACTTTATAGCCCCCTTACCCAAGTGACCAAGGTCATCATCACCAATAAGTCATACGGGTGATATGTAAATTATTGAATATGAGTAATATGTAAACTGTTATTACTCTATAGGGTTGTTCCCTCGAAACAGTTGAGTTTAGATTGGCAGAGTGTTCTGCCGAGCTTTCTAATTCACAAAATGGAAGAGAAGCCTGAGAAACTCTCACAGGTCAGACGAGATGGAGGGGCTGAGACAACCAAACACAATGCTGAGCCTTGGACTAGATCCCAGAATAGAAAAGAAGTCTGCAGTTTCAACAGTAACCATGTCAGTTCGGTAAGGGCAGCCACCCTTGGTATCCATAGCAACTGCATCCCAGGGTTCAACCAACTTCTGAGAGTTGAGTCTGAATTGAAAAGGTACTGAGTTTCTTCTCATTATTCCCTTAGCAGTCTAAGACCGCACACAGCAGTTACACCATGTTGGAGACGACGGAATGTCCACACAGTTGCTCGCCGACTCTCACTGGGGAGCCTGCCTGCTTTTCTAAATTCTAATCCCCAAAATATAACTTTTCCTCTTTTCCCCTCTTTTGGATGCCTGCTTGAAGTCCTAAACCTGTTTGTTCTGACACTTTGGGGCTTTTCCACCCTTTTCTCAATAAATCTCCTTCACCTAACTCAAAAAAGTACACAGTAATGTACCTGGATTATAGGTAAACATTCATTCCCCCTTCCTCTGCCTTCAGTATTTTAAGACAGAGTCTCTTGTAGCCCAGGATGGCCTTGAATACACTATGTAGCTGAGGCTGACCCTCCTTCCTGGGTGTTAGAGATGGTGACTGGGTGCGTGTAGCTGACACTGTCTCAGTTTCGCAACTGATGCGTCAAAGTCTTTTCATTTTGGGAATCTAATATACCAATCATTTTTAAATAATTTGTTAGAATTTTATCTTTTTTAAACTTGGTGTTTTTTTCATATATTGTATTTATTTATGAGAGAGAGTGAGGGCAGATAGAAAGAGAGAGAGAATGGGCACACCAGGGCTTCTGGCCACTGCAAACGAACTCCAGACACATGTGCCAATTGTGTATCAGAAAGGGGGTGTCAGTTGTACCTGCTTGTCTCCTCATTATTGTGTTTCTCTCTCTGCTGCCCAATAAAGGTACAGGTCCCCTGAGGGCTGAGGCTAAGTCTCTGATATGCACTCTGAACCCCAAAACCCTATAGAGTAATAATTAAGTCAGCATAGCCAACACTGTTTCATTTGCTATGTGGAATTAAAAATATTTTTATTATTTACAAGAGAGAAAGAGAAAGAGAGAGAGACAGACAGACAGACAGACAGAGAGAGAATGAGAATGAACATAGGTGTGCCAGGGCCTCTTGCTGCTGCAAATGAACTCCAGATGCATGGGCCACTTTGCACATCTGGCTTTACATGGATACTGGGGAATCAAAGCCAGACCAGCAAGCTTTGCCAGAAAGCACCTTTAGGCACTGAGTAATCTCCCAGCCCCTCTATGTGGAAGTTAAGCATTCTTAGATTCTGATGTCCTGTCCTTTATGGGTACCGAGGGAGGACTGTATGGGACAGTTACATGGGAGGCTAGTATTGAGGGCAGTTAGGCAAAGGGTTTGTGGAAACTTTTCCTACTTTCTGTAACTTTTCTATAAATCTAAAATTATTCCAAGATGAATAAGAGTCTTGGCTAGAAATATTGCTGGACACATAGTTCCTTTCTAATTTTATTGCCACTATTAAAAAAAAATCAGCCGTTGAAACGAATTCTTTACATAATTACTAACTTTTCCCTCTGGATAAAATCCGAGTATTGAAATACTAAGTTATTTTATTAAAATATTTATTTGCACATGTGCAGGTGTGTGTGTGTGCCTGAGAGAGAGAGAGAGAGAGAGAGAGAGAGAGAGAGAGAGAGAGAGAGAGAGAGAGAGAGAGAGAGAGAAGGGGGGAGAGAATGGGAATGCCAGGGTCTCTTCTTTCTTTTTGAGACCTTTTGAACAGTGTGGGCAGAAAAGCAGAGAATAGGAGGGGAAAGGTCATTAGAGTTCCTGGCCATAGGTGGACAAGAATGAGGGTGGGTCTGAGGCTTTGGGTGAGGCTAGGGGTGGGACAGCAGCCATTCGTCTGGAAGGATGAGCAGAGGCTGGTCTTCAAAGAGACTGGTCCTGGACTGGGGAGATGGCTAAGTGGTTACAGGCACTTGCTTGCAAAGCCGGAAAACCCAGGCTTTTTTCCCCAGCACCCACATAAAGCTAGGCAAACAAAGTGGCACATGTGTCTGAAATTCATCTGTAGCAGAAGGAGGCTCCTGGTGCACCCATTCTCTCTCTCTCTCTCTCTCTCTCTCTCTCTCTCTCTCTCTCTCTCTCTCTCTCTCTCCCCCCTCATAAATAAATTAAAATATTTCAAGAAAAAAAGAGGCTGGTCCTGAGAGCTTGCACATCTGAGGAGGTTGTCTTGGTGGGCTCTGCAGGCAGTTTGAAAGCAGCATAGATTTAAGTTTGGCACTAGACACAGCCTGGCTTTACTTTACCTTCAGCCCCTAAGAACCTTTCATGAGAAGGGCAGGCACGGCACCCTTTTTACAGCTGAGCAAACAACATCAGATCAGAAAGGGGGTGTCAGTTGTACCTGCTTGTCCCTTGTTATTGTGTTCTTCTCTGCTGCGAATAAAGGTACAGGTCCCCCGAGGGCTGAGGCTAAGTCTCTGATACGCACCCTGAACCCCCAAACCAAGAACAACACAGTGAACAGTGCTCCATGCTTCCTTTCAGTTTTTACTGTGCCAAAATGCTACTGGGAATCTCATTTCTTTTTAACATAAAATGTACTCTCTTACTAAGAGTAAACTGTCCAGTTCAGTGGTTTTAATGACATTCCGGACTGGGAATGTGACTCAGGGAGCAAGTCCCTGCCCAGTTCAATCCCCAGCACCTCATAAACCAGGCACTAGGACGCATGCTCAGAATCCCAACCCTCAGGAGGTGGAAGCAGAAGTTCAAGGTTATCCTCAGCTACCTAGTGAGTAGGAAGCCAGCCTGAACTACATGGGACCACGTCTCAAAAGCAAACAACAGGACATTCAGATCAGGGTGCAGCTGTCCCCATCACCCATCTACAGAAAACTAAATCCTCCCTAGTCACCAGCAGTCACGGTCTCCTCTCCAAACTCCTGGGGACCACCATTCCACCTCAGCCTTGACATCTTAACTTCTGTAGGGATCCCTACAGTGTTCCTGTGTTGTGTTGTGTGTGTGTGTGTGTGTGTGTGTGTGTGTGTGTGCAAGCATGTGTGTGCCAGCCTCTGACCTCCACGCATGCTCCTTGCCCTCCGGCTGGTTGGAGATAGGGTCTCTCTTATTTCTTGCCACTGGGATGGTCAGACTAGCTGGCCTTGAGCTATGGATTCTCCTGAGCAATGCTGTCTCCATTGCCATGGCTGTGTCTAAACTCCAGGCCTCAGGCTTACACAGCAAGGACTTTTACCATGGAGCCAGCCATTCCCCCTCCCCCCGCCCCAGCATTTGTCTTTTTAAATATATATATATATATATATATATATATATATATATATATATATATATTTGTGTGTGTTGCTTTCTATGGATGCACCTCTCTCCGCTGCAGTGAAACACCAGATGCTTGCACTACTTTTTGCATCTGACTTATGTGGACTTGAGAATTGAACCCGGGGCCATCAGGCTTTGCAAGCAAATGCCTTTAACCACTGAATCATCTCAGCCCTGACATCTTTTTTTTTTTTTTTCAACTGGCTTGGATCTCTTAGCACAATGTCCTCAAGAGGCATCTGTGTGGTGGATTGTGCCAGAAGTCCCTTCCACTTTTCTGTTTTTTTTTTTTTTTTTGAGTCAAGGTCTCACTCTAGAACTCTGGCGAGCCTCCTTCCTCTGCCTCCTGAGGGCTGAGAGCAAAGGCGTGCACCACCACGCCCAGCTAGAAGTCCCTTCTTCATACAGGCTGGATGGTGTTTCACGCTGTGTAGAGTCCGCGTTCTGTTTATTTATTCATCAGTCAATGGGCACTTGGCAGCTTCCACATTTTAGCTCTCAAAAATAATGCTGCTGTGAACACGGCTGTACAAACATCTCTCCCAGACCCTGCTTTCATCTCGAACATATATACCCAGAAGTAGAACTGCCAGATCACATGGTGACCTTATTTGAATTTCAATTTTTTTGAGGAACTGCCATACCCAAAATAACTTTCTAGAAGGAAATTATGTAAACAGTTTTTCCCACCCTGCCCTGGACATCTCCTTCACCCTCAGAGCTAAGTTCTCACAGCCCTAGGCCCTGGCACCGGCTTGGCACCTACCAGGAGCTCCTGCGGCTGCCCTAGCCAGCCTGTGCAGACTTCACACTTCTAAAACCCTCGTCCTCAGGTTAGGGATGTGGCTCAGGGGATAAGTGCTTGCCCAGCATGCCTGAAGCCCTGGTTCCAATCCCCAGCACCTTATAATCTGGCTGTGATAACACCTGCCAGTCATCTAGCATGAGGGAGGTGAAAGCAAAAATATTAGAAGTTCAAAGTCAGCCTCAGCTACATAGTGAGTTCCAAGTCAGCCTGAGCTACATGAGACCCTAAATCAAATAATAAACAAGCAATACAAATAAAAACAATAAAACCCTTCCCTGGAGGCTGTGGAGATAGCTCAGTTAACCTGAATTCGATCCCCAGAACACGCATTTTAAAAAAAAATTGAAGAAACATCTGTTGTGTGCCTGTAATCCAAGCACTGGGGAGGCAGCGACAAGTAGATCCCTGGGGCTCACTCGTCAGACAGTCTAGCCTATTTGATCCTGAGGATGTCCCCCCCAAAAAAAAAAACAGAAAAAGAAAAAAGGTGGATGGGGCTGGAGAGATGGCTCAGTAGATAAAGCACTCACCACTCAGGCTGGAGTAACTGGGTTCAACCCCACGTAAAAGCCATAAAAACATGGTGGGCTTTTATAATCCCTGATGGTGAGCTGGGAGGCAGAGACGGGAGAATTTTCCAGGAAGCTCCAGGAAAACCCAGCAAAAAACACCAGCATTTTGAGAATCCAGAGTGAGAAACCCTCTCAAATGACATTGTGATTAGGATCAGGTAGAAAGCTGTCCTCTGATCTCCACATGCACACCTTAGCATGGGAAGTGTCTGCATTTGCCTATGGCCTCGTGCACATGCAGAGAGATAAGCAATTTTTAAAAAGTCACTGTGAGTTTGAGGCCACCCTGAGACTCCATAGTGAATTCCAGGTCAGCTTGGGCTAGAGCCAGATGCTACCTTTAAATAAGTAGAGGGTGCCTGAAGAACCTTACCTGAGGTCCACTGGCCCCCACATACACCTGCACACACGTGTGCACATAAACACACATGCTTTATTTGCCCCTCTGAGTTTGGGTTAAACAAACCTCCTTCCTGAATCAGGTATTTTTCTGGCACATTCTCTGCTGTCTCGGGGGTGAGAGCTGCCTGCCTTTCATCATAGCAGCTCAGTAACTGCACTGGTGGCCTACAACAATGCATTGATTTGAAGTGACAGGCTGCTGAGGAGCCAGAGGTGACTCCCAGAGGCACGAGAAACAAGTTGCACAGACGCGGCTCCAATGAGTACTTATCACTCTCCAGGGGAAGTGAACGAAGCTGCCATAGCTCAGTTCTCTTCTGGTAACTTCCAGGAAGAAAGTTTGAGTGCTCTTTATTTGAAATCATATTTCTTCCATGCAACAACAAATATCCGTGGCCATGCCCTAACCAACACAAGCCATACCAGGGCAAGGGTGGGGAAAACCAGCAACAAGAGAGTAAGTCACAGGGCTGGCTGGGAGATGGGTGCTCAGCAGGGTGTTGGCCTGCAAGGTCTGCCTGCCTGGGTTCAATTCCCAGCCACCCATGTAGAGCTGAGTGGGCACTGATTTGCATCTTCAAGAGACCCTCTCTTTCTCTCTCTCTCTCTCTCTCTCTCTCTCTCTCTCTCTCTCTCTCTCTCTCTCTCTCACACACACACACACACACAATAAATAAATGTTTAAAAATCATTTAAAGAATGCAAATCGATTCTCCACTTTTCTCCAGACTAGACTGGTGAGGACACAATGGCAGAGTAACCAGGCTATAGCATGTGCTCAGCATGGGCAAGGTCTCCCCCACCCCCCAAAAAAGTCATTAACATATAGAGCTGGTTGGTTCTGCATCTTGAAGGGGTCATGGAAGAATCTTCTGGAAACATCCACAGCCATGTGTCACATGTGACTGTGACCTCAAGGCACTTACAGGTTCTGGTTGTGTCCAGATTGGTCAGTGATTTGGTGATGGTTCTCTTGGGCCTGAAGATGGTCCTGAGAAACTGCCATTCAGTGGTGAAGGAGGAGGAGGTGGGGAGAAAGAAGAGGAGGAAGAGGAGAAAAAGAAAGAGAAGGAGGAAGAAAAGAGGAGAAGGAGGAGAAGGAAGGAAAAAGGGAAGGAGAAGGGAGGGAGGGAAGGAAAGAAAGAAGGGAAGAGGAGGAAGAAGAGGAAGAGGAGGAAGGAAGGCAGAAAGAGAAGCAGGAGAAAGACAGAGAGAAGGAGGAGGGGAGAAGAAGGAAGAGGAGGAGGAGGAAAAAGGAAGGGGAGATACAAGAGGAGAAGAAAGGAATAAAGAAGAGGGTGAAGAAGGGGAGGAGAGAAAGGGGGAACAAAGGAAGAAAATGGATGGGAGGAGGAGAAAGAGAATGAGCAGGAAGGAAAGAAGGAAGTGGGGAAAGCAGGAGGGAGAGGAAGAGGAGACAGGAGAGGGATGGGAGAAGAGGAAGCTCTGATCAAGCCTGGGGTGTGTTTTAAATGTTGGCACAAGCAAAGCAGCCCTTTGTACACCTCAGGGACATAATGGAACCACCGTCTAACAATTAGCATTCCTCACGTACACACATGTGCCCTCAGCTATCAATGTACTTTGGGCCAGTGGCTGTCCCTCACACTGGCTCTATGGCCTCCTTCAGAGCAGCCTCAGTGTCCATTTGGAGACCCTGATTGGTGTCAGGCCCCGATGCCCACCTGCTCCCCCCAGCAAGGTCCCAGCTTTGGTTTCTTCTTCTAAGAATTGAGGGGCTTAGATTAGCACTAGCTTCCACCTTTGTGATCCCTGTTACTTTGAGAGTCTCCGAATTCTTTTTAAAGAGATCTTGTGCACCCTGCAAATCCAGATTAGAACATTTTCAAGCACTGCTTCCTTCCTGTGACCTGCCTCCAGCCCTGAGCTGCTTCTGGACGTTGTCCAAGGGCTCCTAAGTTTCCCAGGGTCACAGTCCAAAAGCCGGTGATGGGAACAGAGCTGCCCAAGGCTCCTGTGGTGTAGGTCCCTGCTGTTGGGGGGTTACTTGGAAGTAACTGCTTTCAGACAACCAAAAGCTTTCCTAAAGAACCCTTCTCAAGGCAGGAATGCTCACCGGTTTCTCCTACTTTCTCCTCTTCCCCCCCTTTTCCCTTCTCTTTCATTTTTTAAAAAAGCCAGTCAAAAACCACTTAACTGTCAGACCCATTAATAAGATGAAGCTGTATGAGCTGGGCGTGGTGGGCCATGATGGTAATCTCAGCAGGAAGATCAGGAGTTCAAAGTCATCCTTCACTACATAGTGAGTTTGAGGCTAAGCCTGGGCTACAGGAGACTGGGGAAAGAAAGAAAGAAAGAAAGAAAGAAAGAAAGAAAGAAAGAAAGAAAGAAAGAAAGAAAGAAAGAAAGAAAGAAAGAAAGAAAGAAAGAAAGAAAGAAAGAAAGAAAGAAAGAAAGAAAGAAAGAAAGAAAGGAAAGAAAGAAAGAAAGAAAGAAAGAAAGAAAGAAAGAAAGAAAACAAAGGCTGAGTGATGCCTCAGTGGTTAAAGCTGCTTGCTTACAAAGCCTGCCTGCCAAGCCAAGTTCAATTTCCCAGGACCCACATAAAGCCAGATGCAAAAAGCAGTGCATGCATCTGGAGTTTATCATCCTGGCACCTCCAAAACACACACATACTTGCAAATAAGTAAGTAAAATTAAAAGCAAAAACAATCAAACAAGGATGCTTCCTGCTGCCTGAATCCTGCAAATGCTAGCTTAGAAAATGCCCAACAGTTGCCAGGAGTGATGGCGCACACCTTTAATCCCAGCAGAGGTGGGAGGATCTCTATGAGTTCCAGGCCAGCCTGAGACTACATAGTGAATTCCAGGTCAGCCTGGGCTAGAGTGAGACCCTACCTCGAAAAACCAAAAACAAGCAAGCAAGCAAACAAACAAATGTCCATGAACCTTCCAGGACTTCCAGCGTTTCTGACAACCTGTCCCCAAGGTTGGGGACCTCTCTGCATATCTGCCTAAGAAACAAATTCTCTGCAGTCTTTGTCCCTGGAAGACCTGCTCCCAAGAAGCAAAGTTTAGAACATGCCAAAGCCAGACAGATGCTCCTAGGGACCTGCTTTTGCCATCCACCTCAGTGATGGTGGATGGTAGAGCACTGGCTGGTTCAAACAAAAACAGAAGCTCAGACGATGTCAGGCTGTCTTCCTCGGTGTGACCTTGGACTCCCACCTGTCCAATCCAGATGCCGTCTTCACTCACTTCTAAGAACCTCAGTGCAAGTCGAATTTTATAAATGCAGCCCTCTCCCACTCAGTGATGCAGAAGCATGACCCTCCTCCCCACCCCCGCCAAAAAAAAGCCTGCATGCATGCCAGAGTGTTACAGGCAGTGTCCTGGATGAATCAGCCCTAAAAGCCCAAATCCTGAGTACCTCTGCCCATCAACATGTGAGCCTGGCAGGTCAGAACCAGCGGGAGAGACTATACCATGGGGACAAGAAAGCCAGGGTCTGACACAGCGATATCAAACAACCCAACTGAGATGCCACAATATGGTCACTGGTGGCCACCCTCTGTGACACTCCTGTCTTTACCTTCTTGTAACTGGAGCAAAACACCTGGTCAGAAGCAGCTTGTGGAAAGAAAGAGTCTATTTTGGCTACAGTTTGGAGGGGAAGTTTCATTATGGCAGGGAAAACATGACAGACCTGAGCAGGAAGCCTGGAACACACTTCACCAACAGCAGGAAGGAAGTAGAGAGTGAGCTGAACTCACTCTGTGACACATGGGGCTGAGCTCTAACACCCTAGGGTCCACCCCCAGCAAGAAAGGCTCCACCTCCCAAAGGCTCACCAGCCTAGGATCAAGTAAAGCTTAGTCACAAACACAGAAGGCTATGGGGGACATTTTACATTCAAATCACCACAACATGTGTGTCTACACTTGTGTCAAATTTCCAGTGTGATAAATTTCACAGCCTCTAGATACAGAGGGAGTGTCAAACACATGTAATCACCAGCTCCCTTGTGGGCAGTAATGAGCAAACAGGAGCTGTAAATGTAAACAAAACACTCTTGGGGCTGAGGAGATGGCTCAGCAGTTGAGGCATTTGCTTACAAGGCCTACAGACCCTGGTTCTTCGATTCTCCAGTACCCATGGACAGCAAGATGCATAAAGTGGCACGTGTGTATGGAGTTGGTTTGTGGTGACAGGAAGCCCTAGCACACTCATTCTCTGTCTCTCTCTGCTCACAAATAAACAATATGTTTAAAAATAAACACTCCTCTTGTCTTTTGGGCAGTCCCTCACTTGACTCCTGGACTATCACTATGGAGGCTCTCAAAACATCTGGCAGTGTGCAGTGTAGCGAGAAGGGCTAACAGAAAGGAAAGAGATTTGCTTTGGTTTGAGGCTCCCCCACACCTCCAATGAATCATGCCCAGAAACTTCGGGTCTAGTCCTGATCGTGATCTCAGTTAAGTCCTTTCCCTTCCTTGGGCCTCAGTTTCCCCCTCCATAAGATGAGCAGATTGGACTTCCAAAGTCAAGGTCATTGCAGGCTCCAATATCCTGAGATGTTAAGTGATGGGTGCGAAAATGTGGGGGCTGCTCAACTTGATAAATCTGGGCCAAGAGAGACAAGGAGCTGGTCTGCTGCTCAGCCCAAGTAAACAGGAGCTGACAGCTGGTGCCAGCCAACCAGCGGTCCTGAGATGTGGCTGGGGCCTGGGGAGAGAGCAATCAGGAGTTGCCAAGGAATGGTGACAGAAACCCTCCCAAGCAGCTCTCTGGCCAGTGTCTTGGGTTGTCTGGGAGGGAGTTGGGCAGCTTGGCCTGCGGGGGGAAAGACCAGAGCTCCCAGGAGGGGCGGCCTGGTGCCAAAGGCTCAGGAGAAAAAAAAAATAAAACACTGCCAAGCTAGCTGCACCACCTGTCCAGGCGGAGAGAAACAGGACTCCACGAAGTTTCCAGAAAGACTGGGATGTTGAGAAGCCACCTACTTGGACCTAAAACAAAGCTTTTTGTTGATTGGTTGGTTAGTTTGGTTTGGTTTTTGAGACAAGGTCTCTTGTAGTCCAGGCTGGCCTTGAACTCACTATGTGGTAGAAGCCAGATTTTCCGGCTTTCAACTCCCAAATTCTAGGATTACAGAAGTGGTCCACTATGACTGGCTTAAAAATCTTTGATATGAGGGGCTGGAGAGATGGCGTAGCTATTAAGGCACTTGCCTGTAAAGCCTAAGTACACGAGTTTGATTCCCCTGTGCCCATGAAAAGCCAGATGCATAAAGTGACACATGCATCTGGAGTTTGTATGCAGTGGCTAGAGACCCTGGCATGCCTGTGTTTTCTCTTTCCTTATAAATAAATAAAATCTTTTTAAAAGGTCTTTGATATTAATGTGGCTAGGCCTCTGGGGATCATGCGAAAGACTTCCCTGGAGTAGGGGCTGGGTAGATGGCTCAGAGCTTAAACTGTTAAAGGCACTTGCAAAGCCTGCAGGTCTGAGTTTAATTCCCAAGCCATCCATGTAAGCTGGACAGAAGAAGTGGTTCAGGTGTCTGGGGTTCCTTAGCAGTGACAAGAAGCCCCAGGTGCACTCATACACAACACAAACACATAAAAACAAACAAACAAATAAATGTAAAATTATTTAAAAGATCCAGAGGGGAGTCTGGATTCCAGTCACCTCTGACCTACCCTGAATCCCTAAGCAAATTCCCACCCACTCTGAGTTATTATGTTGGTCAAAGGAATGTTTCCTTCCACCTGACACATGACTTCTTATCACCACCAGGCAGAGAGACTCCTAAGGCAAAGAAGGGTGTTCTCAAAGATGCTGACCACAAGACAACCCCCTCCTTAGAGTGACATAAACGTGAGAGAAAACAGCAGCTGGAAGCAGACTCCTCACTCTGCAATCTCATATCTGGAACTTTCTCAGCACCTCTTACTTCCTCAAATCCCACTTAGATTTGCAACTGAAGCAAGACAAGCCAGGAGCCCAAACTCCTCACCTTCTTGTCCCCTCTGGCCCTAGAGTTATGAGGGGGCTCATCTCCAGACCACAGAGCTGAGGACCAACGCAGAAACGTGACCTTGAACATCAAGAGCCCCCAAAGAGGCAGATTGTTCAGAGCAAACATGGGCAGGAGCCAGCTGTGCGGAGATAAAGACAGAGAAAGCCCCAAGCCTGTGACACATGCAGGGACTGAGGCCCTGCTAACACCCAAGGCTCTTATAGTCTCTCTCTGGCAGGAGAGAGGACAGGCCTTGAGGAGTCCAGGATCTCACCCTTGACCAGCAGTCACAAGGACAGGTCACATGCTAATCATTGCCTCCTGGATGGGTCTCCTACCCAGGGCCCCTAGGCACCCTTCCTGTCCAGCCAGTAGCCAGGCACCTTGCACCTTGCACTCTTTGTAAAGATCTCTCCATGCGGCCAGAATGAATTTTGAGTGAGTTTTGTGTTATTGTTTCAGTGCTGGGGATGACACCCAGGACCTGGCCATGCCAAGCAAGTACTCCACCCTGGCCAGAATTATCTAAACATTTTGATCAAGTGGCCACTCTGCTTAAAGACCTTGAGTGGAATGTGTGTCCTTCTGGCTCCTTTACATTGCCCACCTCCGCAGAATGGTCCAACACAGCCCCTGACTGTCCAGGGTGGCTCGTTGGGGAGCTCTACTCCTTTTATTTTAAATCTGACCTCCCCTACCCGAGTGCCCACCCACCCAGCACACCCCTGAACACCTTTGTAGCATCCTGTTGTTCTGCAGTCCATCTGCTCAGACACCCTTCTGGCCCTGTCCCCCCAGGGATGACAATTCCTGCTGAGCTATTCCAGTACTCTTGGCAGGATTTCCTGAGCTC
>PVHP010024838.1:0-26068 GCA_004024765.1 Zapus hudsonius
ACAAACAAATGAATGTGTTCTGATAGATCGATCCTCAGCTGATGGCAATTCGGGAATTAGAACCTCATTAGAGCTGTGTTGTTGGGGGTGGGCTTATGGGGGTTATAAGCCAGCTTCCCCTTGCCAGTACTTGGCACACCTTCCTGCCGCTGTTTGCAGTGCTGTGGCGGAGGTGATGTCCAGCCCTCTGCTCATGCCACCATTTTCCCTGCCAGGATGGAGTCTCCCCTTGAGTCCGTAAGCCAAAATAAACCCATTCCTCTACAAGCCACTTTTGTTTGGGTTCTTTCTGCACAGCAACAAGAAAGCTGACTGCAACAATGAAATAGCCCCCTGCATCATATCAGACCATAATGTGTTAAAGTTAGAAATTAATAATGGGAGGATGAGCATAAATTAAACCAACTATTGGTGATTGAACAATAGGCTTTTAAACAATGAATGGGTCATTCATGAAATCAAAAAGGAAATGGAAAATTCCCTAGAAGTAAATGATAATGAAAACACAACTTAAATCCTGTGGGACACTATGAAGGCAGTACTGAGGTGTAAAGATAGCATCTTCAACAAATGGTACTGGACAAATTGGATAAAAATGGGTAAACAACCAAAATAGATCCACTCCTTTCTCCATGCGCAAAAATTCAACTCCAAATGAGTCAGGGGCCTCAACATAAGACCTGAAACCCTGAAAACCCTGGAAGAAAAGATAAGAGGAACACTACATGAGATAGGAGTACGGAAAAACTTCCTGAGCAAACATCCAGTAGACAATGAAGTGCAATAACCACTTAACCAATGGGACCTCATCAAGCTTAAAAGCTTCTGTACAGACAAACATACCATACTCAGAGCCCATAGATCCCCTTCAAACTGGGAGATGATCTTTGCTAGCTATAACACTGACAGAGGTCTAATATCTAGAACTTACAAAGAACTAAAAATAAATAAATAAATAATAAAAAATCAAATAACCCTGTCACAAAATGAGTCACTGACCTCAACAGAGAATTCACAGAGGAGGAAACACAAATGGCTAATTCTCACTTCAGTAAGTGTTCATCATCACTAATCATCACTGAAATGCAAATCAAATCTACAGTGAGATTCCACCTTACTCCTGGCAGAATGGCAATCATCAAAAAAATCCAACAACAATAATTGCTT
This sequence comes from Zapus hudsonius, assembly GCA_004024765.1. Taxonomy (NCBI): domain Eukaryota; kingdom Metazoa; phylum Chordata; class Mammalia; order Rodentia; family Dipodidae; genus Zapus; species Zapus hudsonius. The sequence goes on from PVHP010024838.1 coordinate 1,168, forward strand.
TTAAGGATGCGGTGAAAAAGGAATCCTCATTCACTGTTGGTGGGATTGCAAACTCCTCATCAACCACTATGGAAAACAGTGTGTAGACTCCTAAACAGGATGGATATAGAGCCTCCAATGGACCCAGCTATCCCTACTAGGCATATATCCTTAAGATGTCACACCTCAGTAGAGAGATATTTGCTCAACCATGTTTATTGCAGCTCCATTCATAATAGCCAAGAATTGGAATCAACCAAAATGTCCATTCCTAGATGGATGAATATCAAACTTGTGGTACATTTACACAACTGGATTCTACTCAGTGGAAAAGATAAATTACAATGAAATTTAAAGAAAAGTGGACAGACCTGGAGCAGATATTACTTAGAGAACTCACAAAAGAAGAGAGAGTCAAACAACACATGTTCTCCCTCATATGCGGTTCCTAAACAGATTAAGCTTAAACTGTAAACTAACCTGTCAGGGGAGATGAGAGATTGTGAAAGAGGTGGAAGGAAAAGGGGAGAAGAAGGGGAGGAGGACTTATCCATTAAGCTAAATAAATAATATTGAACTCAAAATCCTTACTTTTATAAAGTTAGCTTGTAAAGAAGAAATGAGCATCGCCTGGTAAGAGGGGCCGGGAATAGAAGGGAAGGAAGTCTAAACACATGAAAAATAGACCAGACCTGAAACTCTGAGTCCCACACTAAGCTGTTGATCAAAGTGATCTCCAAGGTTCCTAAAACAAGACAGGATTGTCAAAGCTCTTGAATACCCACCCCAGGTCAAAAGTAAGGTCTTATTGCTGAAGAAACCACAGAAAGTCAGCAAACAACACAGAGAGACACTGTGGATTCAAGAATGGTAACCAGCCCCCGGAAGGTAGCAAGTGAAGTGCTGGAAGACACTGCATAAGCTGACAGGGGAAATTAGTCAATGATATTTGGAGAAAACAGAAACCACTGATCTATAAAATGCAGACTATTTCCATAAAATGATGAACACACTCCCCTGTGGAAGAGAACAGAGAGCCTAGAAGAGAACTTACGCAATAGAGGCACCAAAACTGGGGTGGGTGGGGGGTGGAATCAAACTCTTAACTAGAAGAGGGACCAAGCCCCAAACCCTATGGGAACCAAAAACCTGGGCTCCAAGGAGAAATCCCCATTGACAGAAAACTACAGAGAAGCAAATCCCAATAGAATCTTGTCAAATTAGAAATGTGTATCTCATTTAACCTATACTGATCTTACTCTCTGATGGAGACTGTATATTTTGCAGAAGGCAGTGAGTGAGAGAGCCGTGGCCATGCCAATCCCACAGGCAGATGACTGACACCCTGGCAAGAGATGAATCTCTCCAGGCCTATTGTATGGACTCTAAACTATACCCTTGAGAGAGTGGTGGGATAAGCTGTCGTTTAAAGCCACCTGCCTCCCAGTAGCTTCTGGTTCCAGGTGGGTGCCCAGCCGGAGGCACCGGATGAAAGCCAATCAGTCAATCTAGGATAAGTCAATGGGACAGACACAGATTCCCAACACATCCCAAAGCAGAAGTATGGAGTATCTTAAGATCTCAATAATAAAGCAGACTTAAAACTCACCCAACATGACTCAGGGAACAGAGAGGAAGAGGGGGTAGGAAGATTATAAGAGACATGGTGGGGGAACCTATCAGACTACTGTGCTAACCATAACCCCCCCAACTCACAGTTTGATCCATCCTTCCCGCTGAGGAAGATTACCAGTGTCTTGGGGACAGGGAGGAGGGAAATGGGATACCAACACAATATTTGCTGATACAATGTATCTAATTTTGAATAATAAAGATATATGCCCTCAGCAACAATACACAAAAGGGGAAGAAAAAAAATGAAAAATTTGGGTGCAGTTCATAACCCCCTGAATTATGGACAGATCCATTATGCATGCTTAGGAAGTACCCCAGTGGGTAGGGGACACAGAGGAGGGAAACAGGGACACATTCACAAGATTTGATCATGCAATGTATATACTTATTTATAATAAAGATATTAAAAAAACTCAAGTACATCTAAGACATAATAGAATCCTCAAGTGTCACACACTCCATTATATATAGGGATCTGAAATAAGGAACACAGAGTAAATGCATTGAACATAAACACAACCTAAAGATGCACTCTTGATATATTTTGGAACATAAATCTAAGACAAATGAAAGAAATGAGGTGAAATTCCTAGCCAATGTAAAACAATTTTGTTTTATTCCATCCTCACTCTACTTACTTCAAGTACTGTGTTTGCTCTTTGGCCTTCACAGGGTCCTCTCCCACATCAGAATTCTTGAGCATTCTTTCCATTTTTTGCTCACTTTAGGTAAACAATTCTATCCAACAGAGGATCAGAATGTCTGAGGTCACAGTCTAGTGAGGGTCCTGACAGTCTGTCTGTTAAAGGAGATATCACTTTGTGTACTGTGCTAATTATCCATGAAATTTTCAATATCAGATTAGGTGGAAGAGTCCCACCGTGGTAAAGCAAAATGTGGATTACGTTTATGGAGAACAAGAAGATGCTTTGGAAATTTTAATTCACATATCCAAAAGATCTCCATAAACTGATGCTAAATGATTCTTTTGGGCTCAAAGACACACAGCCTTCTTGAGTTCATTTATGACTGTATATCTGAAAACTTTTGAAAATATTATTCAGTTACTTTGATAATAACCTTCTTATCTGACCTCTCTCATTAATTTTTACCTCCACCCTTGAAGTGGTGATCTGAAGAGAATTTTGTGTAGTTAGTAAAGGTCAAATTTATTAAGCACATGTGGTAACACAGTGAATGATTCCAACATGGTTATCACATCTTCCCTAAAGTTTTACATTCTCTGCACCTTGACCTTGGCCTATGCACTTGAGTGTAGGTCTTACGTGCATAAGCAATGTACAGTTTCTATAGTGTCCATTAACATGACCCATCCTTTTATTTATTTATTTATTGTTTTTTTTCCATCCTTGACATTAATTGGAGAAGGATATTATCTTCCCATTTCCCCTTTTACTTCCTTATATTTTTTGTCTTGTGGTATTTTCATTTTGAATATTGATTGCCTTTATAATTTTTTTTCTCAAAGTTTTCATATAATTTTATTGTTTAGTAGAGCAACTCAATTCTTAAGGTGTGAGCAAATAATATACTTGGGCAAATATATAAACAACAATTTCATTAGCCTGTTCTTATCTTTACCATATCACACCACATGCCATGTACAAATATATAATGATTAAAATATGTGGTTGTTGGTCTTTCTAACTAATATGCAATCTGCTTTCTCAAAATTCTGTTTTTTTATTCTATTTTCCAACCTACAGTTTACTGTAATGGAGGAAAGAATAACAGTTAAGCACAATATCTTGAAGTGATTGTATACTGTTCTATAATAAAAATGAATGTGTGGATGAACATTTTGCTCTGGAATGGGAAATCTGGTGCATCACTTGAATATTGAAATACTGAGGAAGTGATTGTAAGGTCAGAATTCAGGCCACACCCTGATCCTCTTCCCCAACCAGCCTCAAGAGAAGTATCAACAAGAGTCAAAGATAAAGGCCCGAGGGATTATCCTTCCTGATCCTGAGAGCATGTGACCCCCTGAGCCCTCCACCCAACCTCATGTGACCACCTGGGCCCCAACCTGAACATTTTCCCCTTAAAAGCCCTGATCTAAACCTGCCTCGTGCGCTTTTTCGCCACCTTTGGTGAAAATAGCCCAGCAACTCGCGTTTCCTCCTATTAAAATCTTTCCTTTCAGAGTGGTCTCTCGTGGTCATTTCCATTCTAACAGTGATCATTTTAGGAAAGTTTGCATAGTGAATTATTCCTCCATAGCTCTCAAGAAGAGTCACCACTTTTATCATGCCAAGATTTGATATTGATAAAAGATAAAATAGTAACTCAAAAATACTGTTAGAGAACTATTATGACCCATTTAAAGAACATGGATCTTTTAGTTGTCATGTCTCAAAAATTGACATAGAAAAGAAACAAAAATAAAATGTAGTGATTATTAAAATTTTGTTTGGAGGACATTCATAATTTGTAAATATAGTTTGAAAATTTTATGTCTGGATCTCAAGAAATTCTATTCCTATTTAAATATCATTTATTTAAAACTTTAGACTTTTGGAAATTAGTCATTGCTCATTTCTTTTATTTTGAATAAATCTCTCTTGTAAATTAAATGATTTCAAACCACAGAGCATGCTTCATTTTCTTTTATTTGAACTTTAATGTATACTTATGTATCTTATTGAAAAGCATGCTATTCATTGAAAAAATAATGTTGGATAATTATCCAGGCAAAAGAATTATTGTTGTTAATCTAAGAATGAAAACACCTCAGCATATTAATTCTACACTTTAAGCATTTGCATACTATTATCTATAAATCAACTTTTAATTTAGTTCCTATTCTATAGAATTGGTAGAGTTGCAATGTTTTCATTTGAATTATTTTTTTATGTTCTACAATATGGCTCAGTGATTATTTAAAACTATTATTAAATATTTCAGTGGACAGTATTTTCAACAATGTCAATCAAAACAATATGAAAACCAAAAATGCAGGCAGCAATGTAAAGATATAATTTAGAATATAATCTTAATGGGCTGAAAACACAGGTATAGAATAATAGGTGCAGAATATGGGAATGTGGGGTGCTTTTGATATCACCAGAGACTTATTTTAGTTCTTGAGTGGGGAGTAACTAAGGAGGTAGAGCGCCAGAAGTTCAAAGATCACACAAAGTTTACACTAAGTTAGAGGCCTTCCAGGTCCTTGTCTTATGAATTCAACAAAAGAATTCCTCCGTTCATAGGAGGAATGTGTGCATGCATGCAGGTGTACATATGCCTTGGCACACATGCAGATTACAATCCTCACTTCTACTTTGATAAAACAATCATTCTCTGCTGTTCCCCAGGATACCCGGAAAACGAGCTTCTAGGGGAATTCTCCTGTCTCTACTATTGCTCTTACCCTAAGCACACTGAGATTACTGACCTCTTGCTGTAAACTTTCACTTTACATGGCTATGGGGATCTGAATTCAGGCACTCACATTTGGGAGTAAAGCAATTGCTGTATTCCACAATCCCCCCCAGCCCCTCAAGAGAAATATACTGATTTCTTTGCAAACATGAGAAGCATGGCCTGTGTCTCAGTATTGACAATGCAGATGCCAAACAATAAAAATATATTAATTAAGTATACTTATAGAAAGCTAATGGCACAAAATGAAAACAAAAAATATATTGTTTAAAGTACAAATTCAGCAACTTGTATAATATTTGTTACTATCTTAGAGAGGTAACAGAAATATATACAACTTATAAGAAAGGATTGGTATCTTGGCAAATTATTAGTTCTACACCAGGGTGTTAATTAATGTAAACGGATCACAATGGTGTTTTGATTTATCAAAATGTTTAATTTTTACCTAAAAACTTTAGTAAAGGCTTTATAATTTTTAATGGAGAAAAAATCATTAGGTTTAAAAAAAAGATTTATACCTCTTGGCAATGACTCCAGTAATGGTGTGATTGACAAAGGATTTTTTTTCATTTCGGTTTAATAAAAATTGATTGTGCTTATTATAGTGTCATGCATCATTCTATTTCAGGAGCTAAGGAGGGATTTCTTGATAAATCCTGTTTGCAGCCACTTACAGCCTTCACAAATACATTGGCTTGAAATTCATCATCATTTTTCTCTCCATTCTTAAATGAGTATTTTCAGTGGAAATTTGGTGGAATTCCATTCTCCATTTTGTGAGTTACTGAAGCAATCAAATTAGATATTTTTCACCTGCATGTGCTTCAGGTACAATTTGGAGTAAATTTTTCTGGTGAAGGTCATTGAAGAAAGCTCTGGAAGGAATGAAGACCTAAAAGCAGAGATTTTTTGACATTTTAATATAAAGTTTTCACCACTTTAAGAATAAAGTTAAAAGTAAGTGAATGAATGCAAAATTCTATACATACTGTCTGTCATCAGTGTTCGTCCCCTGGCCTAGTCCACATAGTTACATCCATGCCGTCTTTCAGGATATTCACATGACTGGCCTTCAGTATGTAGACTATACTAAGAACTTCACTCATCTCCACTATAGTCTAAAAGATGAAAGGCTTTACTTCTGCCATGGTTATGCATCTTAATGATAAAATTTTATGTTAAAATTAAATGTTATATTTAGAAGTTTTGTCATCTATTGGAACAAAAGAGATATGATTGTTTTTTCTGGCATCGATTCCAAGTTCTATTAGACAGAAATTTTAAATCAAGAAAATAAAAGAAATTATAAAAGTAAAAAAGCTTATTTTAAGGTATTACCAACCAGTACAACAAGTAAAAATGGCAAACATATAAAGCAAAATTGAAACCACCCAAAATCCTCCATATTATGAGAATTTTATTAGTTGTTTCCTATCAATTAATCATTTAATAATGCAATGAGTGTTTATTTAGTAACCACTTTGTAAAGCTAGTTTATACACAGTCATGGAAGTCAAGGAGCATTATAGTGTTCCTCCACAGCAAGTCAGATGACAATGGAGACAGACACCAAGGATACCCAACACAGTCCAAAGAGAAGTCCAGAGACTAATAATAATTCAACAGTAAAGCAGACATAAAAGTCACCACCATGACTCAGAGAACTTTACAGAAGAGGAGGAGGAAGGATTGTAAGAACCATAGTGGGGGAGAATATCCAGAGGCACTTGTCCCTCTCAGCAAAAACACACAATGAAAAAAAAAAACTGGCTACTACTCCTTGTCCAATTCATGACCCCTCACCCCAAGGATTGGTCCAGCAATCCCTGTGAGGAAGGCCCCCATCCGGTGGGAGACAGGGAGGAGGGAAATGATAGTGCCATCACAAGACTTTCTTATATGTTGTATCTAATTATTAACAATAAATAAGAAAGAACATGTAAAAACTTCAAAAATGAATCACAATAGCTTCTCTGTCTCTCTGTCTCTCTCTCTCTCTTGCTCGCTCACTCACTCACACATTAGCTTGGTGTTTTTGCTTTGTTTTTTACTGAGCATATCAGAGGAATGGACATTGTGAACTTCTCCAAGATTCTTATAAAATACTCAATGACAATACCATGAAGTAAGTATCATTTAGATGATATAAAGGTTTTGATTGCCTTTGGGACATTATAACCATGGGTGAATTAAGGATCTATGTTTTCAGGAAAGTAAAATATTAAAAGATGATTATGGCATCCTGTTGTGTCTAAAATGCAGGAAGCATGAAACCGATTCATCATTTTCTTTGTGCTTGGTGATGTTCTTTTCATTCATGAATGAGTGTTACTCGAGCCCACAGCACTCAACTCATCCTACAAACATTTTTTCTCATGATTGCATATGTTAAGCAATGAAATTAAAAAGGAGTACCTTTCACCCCCAAAAGGATGACTTTCAATCCAGTAAATTGGGAGAAACCTCAGCCTGTAGATGTGTCTTTAGTGTGGGTTGTTACACTTTATATTTAGTGTTTTTGAAGAACAGTGAACACTGCACTGCCAGGGAAGAAACAGTAGTCTTGCTCTGAAATCTACTTTCATTTTATAACATTATTTGTGTGAGGGGGGCAGGAGAAGGAGGAGAAGGAGGAAGAGGAGGAAGAAGAGGAGGAAGAAGAGAAAGAGAGAGAGAGAGTGAGAGAGAGTCAAAGCAAAAACTGTCAAATGACAGGTTTCTAGATATATTTAATGAGATTTTACTGTAAAAGAGTGTCTTAAATCTTACCCTGTCATCTGGCATTACATTTGTATTACACCCCCTATGAAGTCACGTTTATTTTTCCAGATTTGAGCAAGAATGGACTACCATTACAATTGTTCACAAATGCACAACTATTGGTTTCCTGAGCTGCTCTAACAATATACTGCAAAGTGTGGTTCCAATGTTATAATTATCCTGACCATTTGACAGACTGCAAATCAGAGATCAGTTGTGGGTTGGGCTTACTTCTGAGAGACCTTGCTGTGTTTCTCTCACCACCTGGCTTCTGGTGCTTGTTGGCACCTGGCATTCTTCACCTAGTTTTTCCCCTTCTTCGGCTGTCAGCATCTCACAGGCATCCATCTCTCTCTCTGTTTCCTCTGTGGAGATCACCTCACATGTGTGCAGCTATGTCCAACTTCACCCCCTGTGGGAATCACATTACATTAAGGACACACTTTACACTAAAATGGGACATAAGTATATCTGCTACAACTTTAGTTTGGAATAAGGTCATATTTTACGGTTCCTGAGCTTAAAAAGCAACATATGCATTTTGAAGGGAGAAAATGCAACTCTCCAGAGGAAGTCTCCTATCTTCTTTTACAGCTTAAATTTGAAATTTCAAATGCAATGGACTCCTTTGAGACAAAGCAATTAAAAATATTTTTGGTACAATTAGGGACATCCAAGTAAAGTGGAAATTACAGTGATTCTTTATAAAGAAAGGAGAGATGAAGAGATAGCTCAGTGGATAAATGTGCTTGCTTTCTTTATAAAGAAAAGGAGGCGTTAAGAATCAGGTATAGGGCTGGAGAGATGGCTCATCGATTAAAGCACTTGCCTCCAGTTCAGTTCCCCAGTACCCACATAAGCCAGACCCACAAGGTGGTGGCCCTGGTGCTCTCTCTCTCTCTCTCTCTCTCTCTCTCTCTCTCTCTCTCTCTCTCTCTCTCTGCTTTAATAAATAAAAACTAAAAACTAAAATAATAATCAGGTATAAATGACTGCAAACTAGGAAAACTTTCATTACATTGTTACTCTGGGACATTCTCTTTTCTGATGCTTTCTTAAAAATTGTGTCACTTTAAGGAAGTTCACATGGTATTTTATAATTGTTAAAGGTTCATCTGAAGAGAAACCAGTGTTAACAAATATCCTCAGAAAAATACAGTATTTTGATATCTCCCGACTAGTTTTATTAATGTTTGTGAATCATGATTCAATTCTTCTTGGCCACTTTATGGTTTAGCTTATTAATGGTGTGTTATTGATGACGAATGGGCCACTTTTGCCTCACTTGAGAACTATTTGGTGCATGTAACTAATGATTGCAATCTATCTGAATAAGGAATTACAGCAGAGAGGCAGAAGTACATAGACAAGAGAGAAGACTAATAAATGTTGTCAGAAAAATTGGCAGGATGAGAATGAAAGAAAAATAAATGAAAATAAGAAACAACTACCAAAACTCACATTTATTACGATTGCCTAGGAATCTTTTATAAAGTACTGGTAACCATTTTCAGTAAGATCACCATCATCATAAGTAAGTCAGTTAAAATTACACTCATTAGGAAGTGTATTGAAATACATTTTACATTCTACCACCCTCACAGTTTCTGTAGTAGTGTGGGAGTTAAACATTAAAAACTATGTTTTTGCTTCAATTCACACACACATATGAATATATATATATATATATATATATTCTGCACCCAGGTATTAATAACCATGTATTCCGCCAGGTAATTATCATCATGGGATGGTTCTAAGTTGGTGTACTACCCTCACTCAGCACTCCAAGCAAAATTTGACATTCAGGACAGATGTTCTATTAAAAAGCTCATTGATAACATTAATTAATAGAACCTAATCAATCCAAGTCTGTGTATGACAGAAAGTGCTCGTAAGTTCACATAATTATTTTTCCCTGTGTGTGTGTGTGTGTGTGTGTGTAAAACATCTGATGAATGAGTTGTCTGTGTCTGTATGTTGCCTGTAGTGAACCTTCCCAAGAGTGTCTTAAGCTTTTACTTACACATTTTTGGAAGCAAATAATCAAAATGCAAATTGTACTTCCTTTGAAAACCTGGATTCTCAGTGAAATAACCCCAGAAAGATGGAGACATTTGATTTTTTTGGCAGTTTCTACAATTTCGCACATTTTTCTTTATTACCTTGAATCTACTCCTTTACTATAAGTTCTATACTACTTCTAACTTCCAATTCCTTTTAGAGAAAAATGTCCCATTTTAATGATATCAGGCATCCTTGTATCCAGCTACTCTCTTTCTAAATAACCTTCACTTTTATGCTCTTGAAAAACAATCTATTCATTTCTTCTCATCTTCCTCCAATTTAACTTTAATTTCTGGAAATCTCAGTATCATTTTCTCTCATTTTTGTGGGTAGTATGTGATGTGTGTGCATGTGGAGGGCAGAGGAAGATCTCAAATGTCCTCCTCTACTGCATTTCAGCCTTACTTCCCTGAGATATTGTCTCTCACTGACACTGAAGTGCCCATTTGTTTTTTGTTGTTGTTAGACTCACTTGATCAGGGAGCCCCAGCAGTTCCCCTGTCTCTGCCCCACAGTAATGGTGTTTCAGGAATGTACATCCATTTCCAGTCTTTTATGTGGGTGCTGAGGTTTGGATTCTGGTCCTCAGGCTTGCACAGAAAGTTATGTTACCCCATGGTTCATCTCCTTAACCTCTAGTTCTGAAATTATTTAATCCTTAGCATAATTCAAATTCTCACATTTCTGTAGCATGTTGAAGAGTCTGGGATACATGACAATGACCCCACTGGACACAAGATATCTCTTTATCCTGTTATGTCTAATTTTATATATCCATGCCATAAATTTCTGAACTCAAGGATATCACATACTCTGTCAATACATTTGTTTATCATTGAATCTTCTTGTCCTAACTTAGCTCCGGGCATACCATGATCATATTATCTTAATATTTCTGCAAAATAATTTGCATAATAAAAGTGCTGTCATGTGCAATAACAATTAGCATTCAGTAAAGTTAGCCACATTCATACAAAAAAACATTTTTAATGCAGCCTTGTGGTATTTTCTGAATGAAGATAACTTCCCTTTGCTTCCAATAGACTTATAATACATATCATTTTCTGATTAACTGAAAACCAGAGTGTCTACAGGCTCTCTCATCAATGCTATATGACACACTCCACTGTCTTCAACTTCTCTAACTTAGTGATCTCTGGGCACAGTTTATAATATCCCTCTGCTCAAGAGAAAAGAAGTCCTTAAAACTTGTTTATAATCAGAAATAAAGATATTTGTCAAACATTCATATCATTTCTATACATTTCATTGTCATAAAAATAAAAAAATCTAAATAGTTGCTACAAAAATCTCAATAACTTTCTTAGAGTAGCTATTATAAGTATTAAAAGCATGTTCATATAAGATAATGACTTTTTAATTAGCTTCTGTATACTCAAGTTCAGAGAGAGAGAAAGAGACAGAGAGAAAGAGAGAGAGAAATGATAGATAGCCAATTCTATAGTTAAACTGTGTTTTTAGAGGACAGTATACTGTTAACTTCTTTCTGTCTTTGGTAAGTTGTGATTTAGCCTCATGAGTGATCTAAAGACCCAGGGCTCTCTTCTGTAGAGGTTTTTCTGCACTAAATGAAAAAAGTACTATATTTGTTTTGAGGATTCCTTTTGATGTATTCTTTGAAGTCTTTCTCTTTCCTCCTGAACTAATAGAAAGTGGCTGTTACTATCATGTCAAACTGTTATTTATCACACTCTCAACTCTATTCCTTTTTATACCTTTTCCCTGGTCTGTAAAATTATTACTTGTGACAGTACTGATATCTGGAAAGGTCTTTCTGCAGACATAAAAGTGTGCAATGCAGAGCATGATTTATCTGCTCATGGGGAGGAAGGAAAAGTGGGGCTTCGACTCAAAAATACACACACATTAGATTCTTACAAGGTTTATATCATATCTTCATTAATTAAACAACTCTATTCTATTGTTAAGATATAAACAGAATATTTTCCTTATTTTTAGGTGTTCATTTTCAAAATCAAATAGACCAATTCTTTAAAAAGTCACAATAAAAACTTCCAACTTCCAATTCCACTTAGAGAAACATATTTTATCTCAGTGATATCCAGTATCCTTGTATCTAACTACCCATTTTCTAAATAACCTTTACTTTTATGCTCTTTTAAAAAACACTCCATTCATTTCTTCTAGTCTTCCTCCAACTTAACTTTAATTTTTGGACTGCTCAGTATATTTTTCTCTCGGACACTAAACCCTGTGAAACACCATTTTATAGAACAGTTCTTCATATGAAACTTTCGGGATGTCTCTGGTGGAGGTACTATTTTTGAGTTGTCTATAAATACAGATGGTACCCAATATGTTCCAGTCCAACTAACAAATTATTATTATTATTATTTTAAATTTCATGATGGTGTATAAGTGACATGCATTGAAAACACACTTTGAATTTTGATATTTTTCTGAGATTTTGATGTTATTTATGACACACTGTCCCCTTGTTGGGTGGTAGTGAGAGGAACCTCCAAGCTGCCTTCACAACCATGGGAGAGATCATAAATCTCTATATTGCACTGTGATCCCTAGTTACAAAGTGAAGTAATTAGGTGTCTGCAATGCACTTTTGACTTAACATATTTTCAGTTTTAAATGCTTTCTTTTACATATAACTCTACTGAATATCATGGAGATTTTGTATAATTATCTGTATAATTTTGTATAATACATATAGATCCATAGAAGTTAGACAAAGCACTATCCCATTTTAATCCCCTTCTCATGATAATAAGGTTCTCAGGAAACTCATGCATGAAATATTGAAAATTTAAAATAAAACTTAAAAGTATGTATAGCAATAAGAGACAAAGATGTCTTTCATGAATATGACAGTCATAACTAGTTATGATAATTCATTTATTAAAGTTTCTTCACTGAGATCAAAAATACTGTTTCTTCAAGAGAATTCTCTAACTTTCAGTGGCAAAAGCATTAGTCAGTATGAAATGTGACGAGCTTGTGTTGGCGGGGATTCCAGATCTAGATGCCAATGTTTCTTAACCTTGAATGTAATGAAGGAATGAAATAATCACACAAAAAGTTTAACAGAAGGAACAGCATATTGTATGCCCCCGATCCTTATGGAGTAAAGTAGGATCATTTACCAAAATCATACATTTTGAAGAGTGAGCCATTAATTTACAAGATATTGTAGAGCTTCTGTATATCTATGCTGAAACTTCTCAGAGCACAACAGTACGCTTTGATCACAGAGCAGACATGCTCTTGATGTTAGCATAAAAAAGCTGACTAGAAATGTTACCTAAAACTTTAAAAAAATGTTGTCTATTATATTTTAATAACTAGTTACACCCACAATTATCTTTAAAAAATAAGGGTCCTGATATTCCAGGGTTCCGAGTTTCTGATTGTTTTGTTAATGATGCCATTCTCGCATACAAACAAACATAAACAAAAAACAAACAAAAATTTATTACATGTCATGTAATATTTACTTCAGCAAGTTCTCTGTAAAATTCTAAGTTATTTTTAAAAATATTTTATTTATTCATTTTCAAGCAGAGAGAGAGAGAGAAAGAGAGAGAGAGAGAGAGAGAGAGAGAGAGAGAGAGAGAGAGAAAACACCAGGGCCACTACCTTGTGTGTATGTGGGTACTGGGGAATTGAACCCAGAGCCTTAGGCACTGGAGGCAAGTGACTTAACCTTTGAGCCAACTCTCCAGCCCTCTAAGTTATTTTTTTAAACATTACAATACCCTAATTTCTCTAAAATATGGTATCAGTAATCAATTATACTTAAATGTTTTTTAGACATTAAATTTTCCATAATTATTTTTTGTTGGATAATCATGGAGATTCCTTTTCTGTAACAACAAATTAGTTCTCCAAAATACAATAAAAACAGAAGATGTTTCTTCTATGGCTGGAGAGATGGCTCAGTAGTTAAGGCACTTGTCTCTAGTGCCTAAGGACCCCGGTTCAATTCCCCAGTACCCACATAGGCCAGACCCACAAGGTGGTGGCCTTGGTGCTCTCTCTCTATCTCTCTCTCTTCTGTATCTCTCTGCTTGAAAATGAATAAATAAAATATTTTTAAAAGAAAGATGTTTCTTCTAGATATAAAACATTGTCACTTACATTCAAATTTATAGCATAATATTATAATATGTTATATGACCCAAATAGATGTCCCAAGTACTTATATTAGTATATATCTCAATTTTAATCCAAACACTAGTAGTTTTATATTGAATATATCTTACTAGAATAAATTTGAAAAATTATGGTGTGATTATTTTTATTTCTGCATGAGCTTAATTTTTGAGAAGGGTTTCCCATTTCGTTATAAACATTTTATTTAAGAAATAATTACTGCTTTTCACATGTATGTATATGATGTTTATAGTTATTGTCAGCTTTAAAGGTCAGGAGACAAATCTTGCAAAATATTTGTGAGGGATTACAGAGATTAGCTTACTCAAGGGGAGTCACCATTCCACAGGATGGAAGACACCATCCTATGGGCTAGGATCCTGAACTGAATGTAAAGGAGAAAAATGTGTTGAGCACCAGCATTCGCCTCTCTGAGCATCCTGAGTGGATTGAATGTGACCAGCTGCTTCAGACTCCTCCTCCCACAATGGCTTTGATGCCAGGAAGAGCTGTGCCTTCTCAGAATGTATTAAGATGACATCAATCCTTTCTTCTTTTTTTAATATTTTATTTATTCATTTTTCAAGCAGAGAGAGAGAGAGAGAGAGAGAGAGAGAGAGAGAGAGAGAGAGAGAGAGAGAGAGAGCACCAGGGTCTCCACCTTGCGGGTCTGGCTTATGTGGGTCCTGGGGAATTGAACCCAGGGCCTTAGGCACTGGAGGCAAGTGCCTTAACTGCTGAGCCATCTCTCCAGCCCTCAATCCTTTCTTCTTAAGGTTCTTTCCTTTCTGGTATGTGATCACAGTAACAGGAAAAATAACTATTATATAAGGATTACTTTTTTCTGTAATTTCAGCTCTTTTACTTAAAATTGTCACCTCACTTCATCTAGAGCTATCGTAGTTACTTATTTGTTTATATTTTAGTGTTAATCATGTCTTGCCATTTATCATCCTAGAATTGATATCCAATGAGGTACTATCATTTCAAATACTTGTCTTTATCATATACGTGAAGTTTTCAACACGTATCTCATAAAATGATGCAGGATGGCTACTCTGTGCCACGTTAGATCACATAGGGAATAAACAATTGAGTTTTTTAATCCCAGTCATTAAAAGAACCAAGAAAAGAACATTTAAAAAGACATCATGGTGGTTATACTCAGAACTTAGCCACTGGAGGTTCTTCCCAAGACTGAGTGGGTCAGTATTTCATCATGGATGTGGAAGGGGTGCCTAAGACCTCACACCTCCCAGAGTAGCTTTGGTGGGAGGGTGGAGGTCATGTTCTTCAGCGGTGTAGCCATTCATGGCCATTCTCTAGGTAATCATCACCTGTCTATGCTTATGCAGCAGCCCTAGTTTAACTCAGTGGGTACCAAAACCATAGCAAGAAGAAATATTAAGGCATGAAAGTGATATGGAGATTACCAGGGAAGAAGAAGGGTTTTCATGGGAAGGAGCAGAATAAGAAAGAGTAATTGAGGGAAATAAGATCAAAAGACATTATATTCATCAATGAAGATGCTCAAAATAAAAAGTAATATTTTTTAAAACTTGTATCTTTCTAAGGAACAATCTCGCATTCCAATGTAGACAGTTACATATTAGACTATTAACTTCATCTCCAAAATCCAGGTGCCATGGATTTAATTCTTAACTTCTCTGGTCTTCAGACTTCTTACATTTAATGTATTATCAGTATTAAATATCTTAATTTGCCACAGAAATTCTACACAGATAATAAAAGATGCAGCTGCTATCTTTGTCAGTATCTTCATTTTTTAATTTGAAATAGCTAGCATAAGTGATTTTGAGCTGGGACTTAGATTTAGGAAACACTGTTGAACATGTATACTTGTCCTCATGACAGCTCTGTAATCAATTTCTTTAGCACCAGTTTAATATATATATATATATATATATATATATATGTTCAGGTAGGTTCCCTTTTCTTCCTATTTTGAGGTCCAGTGCTTAGTTTGCAGCAAATTAATCAACAGTTAAAATGACTCAAACCTGGAGTTCCAATGCTGGGCTAGATTATCTCATCGCAGAAACAACTACTTGGCATGTTGATGACGTTTTGTCCCTTATGACTGGGCTGCTCTCTTCTTTTCTCTGAGTGCCTCACCTAGCAACAAAAATCTTGGTCTGCTAACCCCTTAGGGACACTATCATGTAATACAAGAAACCATCGTATTTTCAGTTTCAGGACACTTCTAGACTTGCTTGCCTCTTTGCTTCAGTAAAGACAAAAATATATATTTAGCAAATATTTTATTTATTGTAACTCCTAATATGGTAAAATTATCACAGAAGATTCAACAGGATCTCAGTTTCCATTTTGGTTGCTTTCAAAAAGAGATTTGGAAAAAAAATAGAGTTTCAAAAATAGCCCATAAACAAATTATCAGAAAAATGAACAATAAAATGTTAACATGTCATACTTGCAGAATGACTTTATTATTTATATGCCTGCCTTATCATTTCAGTTATTTGTGAAATAAAAATTAAAAATAACAAAGTTAGATTTTAAGGGAAATGATAGTCACCTCAACAATTCAATAACAACAGCACAGAATGAGATAGCACCATGTCACATGGTGAGAAGGAAACTTTCGAAAGTTACTATGGAGTAGAAAAGGAAATGAATTGATATATCATCAGAGAGAAAATGAAGCTTTTGGCTACAGCTGGCTTCATTCTAACTGAAAATGTAAATCAGCAAGGGACAGATGAGAGGAGCCAGTGACATTAGAATATTAGACTGTCAATAACTGAAGCAGCATCTCACGGTTATTTTTAACTTTAACTCACCATTCCCTTTCATCCCGATCAGAGTCAGCCACATGGACTGAGGATTTCTCTCAGCTTTGCTATCATTTTTTAAAAAAATATTTTATTTATTCATTTTCAATCAGAGAGGAAAGAGAAAGAGACAGAGATAGAGACAGAGACAGAGAACCAGGGCCACCACCATGTGGGTCTGGCTTATGTGGGTCCTGGGGAATTGAACCCAGGGCCTTAGGCATTGTAGGCAAGTGCCTTAACCGCTGAGCCATCTCTCCAGCCCAGCTTTGCTATCATTTATCAGTTAGGGTAAACCACTTTTGAAATATATGCTCACTAGAAATTAATACAATGAAGGAAGAAAAAATAGATTACAAAGACAGGTAGATGATAGTTACAAAGATAGATGATTAGATAGATAGATGATAGATAAATAGATAGATGATAGATGGATGGATAGTTGATAGACTCACCTTGCTTCCTCAATGCACATCAACTTTTTACCAATTTCAACTCCACCCCATCAATACTTTTGATGTTCACAGAATAAGTGTGATTTATTACACATCTCCTTTAGCTTGCTTCCCACATAACTGCCCAGCAAGAACGTCCCACATGAACACTAGATCTTGGAGATTCCTATCTTACCACATCCGTGATGACAGAGATAACTGCATAATAAATTGCACCATTCATTTTTGTTTGCTTACATTTAAATGACATTCTAAATTTAATATAGTGTTATGTAGATGACTTTACTTTAGCTCAGGGAACTTGTGATTATCTAAGAAGAAATTGGGACAAAATGCACAGCCTCTAGTCCAATACCCTTCATGTGCAATTTGGAGAAAGAAACATCAGGAGAATATCTGAGCAAGCAAGTTAACAAGTACACCACACACACACACACACACACACACACACACACACACACACACACACACATGGTAAAAATATGTAAAGCCTTGTCCATCTCTCCCAAGTGTATGTGAGCCCCAAGGACTTTTTAAGGACATGAGATGTCCTGCCATGTTTCATTTTGGAGCCTGGGGTTCATGGGAACTCAGTGTAAGCTATTTCGAAATTCCCAGCTGCAAGATTTCCTCACACAGAAAAGGCATAGATTATTCAGAAAGGCAGGACAGGCTGCATAGCATTAGTAAAACACCAGCTGGCAGGTGAGATACAGGGGCAAAAAAAGGAAAAGACAGGTGATCTAGACAGATGGCCACACAGAACAGAGAAAAGATATTAATGTAACTGTGTCAAGACCACAAATCCTAAAACTTATGAGCAGGCTCTGCAAGGGAGGTATGGAAGTATTAACATTATTACAATGCAATAAAGATTATGGCACCAAGTAAATGACAGCAGAAAGAGAAGCAAGCAATACTCACAAATATGTGGAATGATGATAAAAACAGTGTGGAGGGAAATTGACAAAAATAGAATGATATGTATGGTTTATATTACCCTGTTATGAGCACCATATCTAAAATAGGGTAAATAAAATCTGTTGCATGGAGCTTGCCCTGTGAGAGGAGCATTTACATAGACACCTTTCTCCCATTTTTGTTGCTCTGTTTATTTCCCCATTACTTAAGAAGGAACTGAGGATGAAGTCAGTTTAAACCAAGTAAGAAAGATTCCGTTTTGCTTCAACTTACTCAGATATTCAGTGTGAGGCTTTGTGAGTCTGCTGGTGAGTTTCTCCATTTGATCAGAGAACTAAAGTTAGCATTGTGCATGAACACAGCAAACTGACCATTCTAGAATATGATCATATCCATTTATTATTTTTGATCTAAGAGGAGCTAGGCTTAAATTAGAAATAAAGCCAGAAAAAGAGTGCACCTTCTTCCTAAGCTACGATTCAGTGAGGCAGAAAGTCTTTAAAGAAGCAATTTTGCAAACTAGCGAAATTTATGCAACTGTGATAAAGCCTGCAGAGGGAAGATTCCAATAGCATGTGAGTGTGTAGACGTTAGAGGTGGAGAACAGTGAGTGAGGATATGAGCATCAGCAAGAAGGTTGCTGTGAAAAGAGATGCTTGATTCCAGAAGGTGGGCTGCATGATGGTGATTGGAGAAGGACATTCAAAGAAAACTCCAATTTAAGGTCCAAAGTGAAACGCATCCCTTGGTGAAGGTGTGTGTGTGGGGGGGCTACCAAGGTGGAAAAATATTGTTGGCCCTGTGGGAAATTGTACAAGAAAAGAAAATTAGTGCATGTTCAGTCAGAGAATGCTCTAGGACACACAGGTCTGCTGAGTGATGTTAAGGTGGGCTTTTCAGCGAGAACTGAACAGTTGCAGAGAGGAAAGGATGTGGAATGAGATGTCCATAGTCTATCTAAAAAGAAATGCAGACAAAAACGACTGGATGGGATCACAGTGAACTGTGGATACAAAGCGGTGACATGGGAAAATGTTCTAGGTTTTACTTTGAAATGGAGTGGATGCTTGGAACTCAACATAGGCCTCGAGTTTGAGTCAATCTGTGTCGACATGAAAAATCTACTTAATGTTTCTATGTTTAATTTCTTCACCTTTAAATATAGAAAATATTATTGACATGCTCTAAGGGTTAAATATTGAGTAAAATAAAGTATTAAAATACTTCGTTTAGACATTATCATACAGAATTTTAATGAGTTCTCCATATTATTGACATTTCCAAGGGAATTTTCAACATGTAGGTAATTTATTCATACTCAATAGAGAGAGTAGAATGAAAATTGAAGCCAATGACAAAAAGATATTAAATGATGAGAATTTGAACTATGAAGATCAACTAGAATGAGAAGGAAGTTGATGCTGTCCAATGAGGATCCACTTCTTTGCATGCAAAAAAATAAGTGCAGGAAACTGTTAGAAGGCAGAAAGGACCATCAGGGGCAATGCATGCCTTCTTATCACTTGTAGCACTTGGGAGGTAAACGTAGGAGGATCAGGAGTTCCAGGTCAGCTTTAGCAATAAAGCAAGTTTGAAGTCAGCCTAGGAGATATGAAACTCTGTCTCCAAAAAATAAAAAAATAAAAATAAAACTTGAAAAGACAGAATGATTGTAGCTTTCATTTATATACATGGTGTTCTAGTATCACCAATTCAGCAAACTGAAACAAGACTCTTTGGGGATTAACTTTGTTCAATCTATGGTGTCTGATAAGATTATATATACATATATACATATATATTCATGTAATTCTAATTCAGTTGGTTCATTTACTCTTTAAAACCTGTGTAAAACAAAGCAATTATTTGAGATGTTCTGATTTCATGACTCCTTAGAGCCCACTGAGAGAGATCCTTGAACACTTCGTAGCACAAACACACTGAAACAACAGGTCAGAAGAGTAATTTTGTGCATATATGTGATTATGGCTTACAGTGCATGCAGAATTACTGTGTGACGCATTGTACAGCATGATGAATGATTACAAAGAGAATGCTCATATCCGGTAACAGAAAAAGGAAAAGAGTGTGAAAGCCTTTGTCCACACTTTTCTTCCTCAGCTCCTGTTTTGTACTAGCTCCCCATTAGATTATCTTATAATTTTGACAACTAATTATCTATAAAATCATTCTTTAAATCTTGACTACATTTAGATCCTGTGAGGGTTATCAAAACCTATGAATTCTCAACTGGGTGAGTTCTTCATCAAAAAATTTTGATGTGTGTTAAAGGTTTGTTTGGCTAATTGCTAACATCACACAGTATTGCTTTAGGTATTGCTTTGATATTTTTTGCAATTTATTGACAACCTCTATACATATATACATTGGACCCACATCATAATCCCTCCATCCATCAGTCTTTCTTCCCCTTCTTCTTTCCAACTCACCCCTCTTCTATTTTGATATTACCTTTTTTAGTTATTCTGATAGTATGTAGTCTTTGTCAGCAGCAAAATCCACTGTGAGTCATGAATGCAATGGCCATTTTGTGTGTAGAAGACAACATTCCAAAGCACACCTTCCTGTGTTTGCAACGGTGGCTGAGCCTTGGAGCATGTGAACCAGACGCCTGTTAGTGCTGAACTCTGTCACTTCTCAGCACTTTGATGAGTTTGGAGTCTCTCCACTGGTCACTGTGATCTGAAAAGAAAAGCTTCTATAACCAAAGCAAAAGTAGCATTTGGGAAAAAACAAAATATTTTGAGGGCAAATTGGTTGGCTTAATATATCCATTTCCAAAGCAACAGTAGTAGTTTATCTCATAAGGCTTATGACCTCCCTAGCCATAGGCTTTTGTCCAGGTTTTTAGTACCAGGCAGGAATTCCCTTCCATGGTACAGTCCTAAAATCTAATCAGAGAGCAGTTGTTTTCCCCCATAACACATGTACCACCATTGCCCTATGAGCATGTTTTGGCCTGCTGGACATTTGTGTAACATGCAGGGCCCATTTCTATAGAAGATGATCCATGACTTTTCTCCCCCATCAGATGGAAAAGCTCTTCCCAACACCATAGCAGCTTGTCAACAGGGAGGAGGCTTCTAGCTCAACTCCAGCTTCATTTAAAAGTTCTTGCATGGCACGTTTAAATGAATCTGGAGTTGAGCTCGAAGTCTGATCCAGATGGCCCACAGAGGAGAATATCCAGCTGACTGGGGATGGGGAAGGGGGGCAATGAGGAATTGGGGATAATAATAACTCATTGTTGGCCCCCTAAACAATGTAACTCATTGTGGATAATAAAAAAAAATTAAAATTAGGTGTTGAAGAAAAAAAAAAGTTCCTGCAACTGAAGCATGTGGTAACTTCAGCAACACATTCTCAACCTGCAGATTTATGTGCAACCAGCAGCCTTGGAACTAGCCTACATTTTTCTGGGCTGGTACTAGGAGCCTCCCTAAGCAGCACCTCAACGGGATCATTTCTATCCCTGACACTCCAATTTTTCTGTAATAACCAATGGCTTCTGGGATAAGCATGCCTATGTTGATGTCTTGAAGATTCTCCCTCGTCATTGCTCTATCATTTTCCAAGTTTCAGGTCTGATGTTAATCTCTTTGATCCATTTGAATTTGCTTCTTGTCTATGGAAAGGATCTATTTTCAGTAGTCTACGTATAGATGTCCAGTGACCCTAGTACCTATTTAACATAGGCTTTTTGTCAGTGAATATTTTTGGTATTTTGTCAAAAATCAGATGATTATAGCTGACTGGGATTATGCCCTGATGCTATATTCTATTCTGCTGATTTTCACATCATTTTTTGTGCCTATGCCATGTAGTTTTTGATACTATGACTCTGGAATACATCTTAAAATCAACTATGGTAGTACCTACCACCAGTGTTACCTTTGTTGCTTGGGATTGCTTTGGCCATCCATAGATTTGGTGCTTATGAATGGTTTATGATTGCATTTTGCAACTATTTTTTTCTATTTCAGTGTAAAATGACATGATAATTTTGATAAACACTGCACTAAATCTGCAGATTTTGCAAAGATAGATATTTTCACACTATTGATTCTTCCAATTTCTGAACATGAGATGTTTCGCTTTTCCCAGTTTGAGCAATTTCCCTCATGAGTATTTTTAAGTTTTCTTTATGGAGGTCTTTCACTTCATTGCTTAGGTTTGTTACTATGTATTTTTAGGCGACTGTGAATGGGATTTCTTCCTTGATTTCATCCTTAGCACATTTTCACTGGCATATAAATAATGAGTCTCATGACTCCTGTGAGCCAACTTTGTGTCCTGCTACTTTGCTGAAAGTGTTTATCAGCTCTATCAGTTTTCCCAGATCCATTATTCAAAGAACAAATAGAATCTGCACATAATTATAACTTGGCTTCTTTTCCTATTGGCATAACTTTTATTCATATTTCCAGTTGTAGCTAAAACAACTAGTACCATACTGAATAAGATTGGAGAAAGTGGAAATCCTCATTTTATTTCTGACTTTAATACAAATGCTGGTAGTTTTTCCTCATTTACTATAATGTTGGCTCTGGGTTTGTCATAAATAGCATTTATTATGCTGACATGGGTTCCTTCTATTTCCAGTTTCTTTAGGATTCTTATTAAAAAGGGATATTTAACTTCATCAGATGGTCTTTATGAATCTATCAAAATTATAAGGGATCTTTGTCTTTGGGTGCACTTCTGTGGTATAATAGATTTGATTTGTGTATGTTGAAATGTCTTGCCATCTCTGGATTTTGTAAAACTCACTTGATCAAGATCAATAATATTTTTTATGTGTGTCTGTATTGTGTTTGCCAGTATTTTGTTGACAACTTTTTCAGCTATGTTTATGAGAGGAGTTGCTCTGTAGTTTTCTTTTGTGTGTGTGTGGTTTTTGCAGCTTTCTATGGTTTTGGAGCCAGGATAATACATGCATAGTAAAAGAAGTTCGGTTGTGTATGTTCCCTTTCTATTTCATGGAACAGTTTAAGAAGCATGGATATTAGTTATTTTATGATGATATGGCAAAATTCAACAGTGAATTATTCTGGGTTTGGATGTATTTTTAGTGGGGAAATATATTTATCTCATGTTTATTTAAATTGTATAGCACATATCAAGAAATATCAATAAATTCATCCATTTCTTTTAGATTTTCAAATTTAGTGAATATTTTTAAGATGGGTTTTATGATTTTCTTAATTTTATTATTAACTATTGTAATGGTTCATATTCCTCCTTAATTTGGATCTGTTCTCTTTTTTCTTTTAGTCAGTTTCACTAATAATTTGTTATTATTTATCCTTTCAAAGAAAAAAACCTATTAATTCTTTACATTATTTTTATTTGTTTTTAGTTTCTCTTTCATCACATGTGTGTTGCTCTTCACTATTTCTTTCTGTCTACTGATCCTTGGTTTGGCTTCTTTCTTTTTCAAAGCCTTAAGCTATATCATTAAGTTAAATACTTAAAACCGTCTCTATTTTAATATTATAAAAATGTATGCATTTCTTACTAGTTTTATTCAATGATTCATTCATCATTCCATAGTGTTTTAGTTCCCATAAGATTTTGCTATTATTATTTTAATTACTTTCTTGTTGCTTGGACAATCACCCCACTGGAAGGAGAGGAAAGGCTGTCAGGCTTCCAGAATCAAGGGGGAGCTTCTTGATCATGGCAGAAGAGGCTGCCTCACTTCCATACATCCTCAGCAGAGAGACACCACCAATACTTAGCAAACAAGAACAGCCAGAGCTCAAACCACCTCTTTACAAGTCTTAGGGCTGGACTAAAATATCCATCCAGAGTGACACCTCTTCCTGCAGGATGCAGGAGAATTAAGTTGCAAGCTTAACCAAAAATACCTCAGCTATGGGGACATACCTTCATGTTCAAACCACCTTAATTATATTGGCTTTCTTCCTAATAGATAATAGTATTTTTATCAGATAGAATAAAGGGATTTATTTAAGTTTTCCTGTATGGGGTAAGATGTTTTATGTCTTAATGTATGATCTACATGGAGATTGTTCCATGTTCTTCTAAAAAGAGAGTGCATAATGCACATCATTTGGATAGGATGTTCTGCCGAGCTCCATTAAGTGCATTTGTTCCATGATGCCATTTAATCCAGAATCTTCTCTGTCTACTTTTTGCAATAATGACCTGTCATTTGCTTAGAATAGGGTATTGAAGTTGCCCCATATTATTGTGGTTACTTGTTACTTTTCATCTAGTAGAGTTTATTTAATAAAATTTGGTTCACACATGTTGGATGCATCCATGTTTAGAATTGTAATATTTTCTTGTTGGATTGTTCCGTTAATCGGTATTAAATGATATTTTTTGTGTATTTTGAAGAGTGTTGCTTTGAAGTTTATCCTCTAAGATATTAAATCAGCCAAGCCTGCCTCTTTCCTGGGCCAATTTGTCTGAAATACTATTTTTCAACTTTTCTCACTAAGGAATTGTCTGCCTTTAATGAAGAGAGGCAACAAAGAGAAGGCTCCTGCCTCTTACCCCATTCTGATAGGATGTGTCTTCAGATGGGCACATTGAAACTATTACTGTTCAGAGTAATTATGGAAAGGGGTGTATCCCCATCATTCTGGTTGATTTCATTGCATTGGATCTTTTTCTATTCCCTTCTTGCATTGGCTATTCCTTAAGCATGGTATATGAGTTTTT